>RJWM01036396.1:0-18145 GCA_004363535.1 Dasyprocta punctata
TTGGAGCCCTCAGGCAAAGCCTCCTGTGGCTGCTCTGAGTCCTGGTTTCAAACAATCAACCCTTCCCTGTAATGGCATCTCACCAAGAACTCTCTCTACAAATATGATAGAGTCACTCACCAGCAGCAGGTCACAAAATCTGCCTGTCCATTCCACTGCCACATTCCTCCCTGAGGACCTCTGGGGTCCCCAGAATTCACATCATCTCTGTCAGTGTAGTCTCCTTTTCCTGGGTGCCACGTGCCAAAAGCCAGAGAGAAAGTGGAGACCGTCTCTTCCCTTCTACACATTGTGTTGCCTTGATTCAACTTTTGTGTAGTTTTTAATTTTCCGGTCAGCACCTTCTTAGTTTGTGGGATCTACTTTTTTCTTTTTTTCTTCCCCAAGTTATTTTCCAGTAGATTCCAAATTTCATAGAGGCTAAATTGTCACTCACTCCTCTGCCATTTTTTTGACATTCAATTTGTGCAGTATTTTATTTTTGCACTAAAATCTCATAGTCATTTGAAATAAAAAGAATTTAACTTCAGTATATTTTTTGCTATAGAGATGTATGATACAGTAAAATTTTCAAGAATAAGACAAAATCAGGCAAAATTATGTAGGAAAATGAAATAGAAATATGAAAGAGGTAATGAAATGATGTCATATCTCTTCCTTATAAAGTATCCAAAAGTATTTTTAATGAATTTTTTAAACATCTATACTTCATTTTAAAATATCTCTATACAATAGGTTTGGTTTGCTCTAATTAGTTTGAGTTTTAATTATAGGAGAATTTGATTGCCTATATGAAAAATATGTAGTCAGATGTTTCTATCAAAAGGAGTCTATAATCTGTATTCAGTTAACAAAGGTGCTATATTATCTGTCTCATCATCACTGAGGTTTTTTAAGTTACTGCAGTATTGGGAATTCCCAAATGGATTTTAATGAATGCAAATAATAGTCTGCTAGTTGGCCTGATGGATGTCACAAACTGGCTTTGATGTAGTTAAAGGAATTCAAGGTATGTCGTAGAAATAGAGATATTTTAGAAACTTTTAGTTCCATGAACATGGTGTAAGAATTCAACAAAAGTATACTCTTTTACAGTTAAGGATAGTTCGTCTCTTGGTCCATTTTGTGCTGCTATAATGAAATATCAATGACTGGATAAGTTATAAAGAATAGAAGTTTAGCTTATTGAAAGTGCTGGCAGCTTAGCAGGTTTTTGTGTGCTTTCTTCACCAGCAGAGCTGGGCCTTTAAACAAGCAACCACATGGAAGGGACCTGCTGTTGGCGTTGATCTTGGCACTGTCTACTCTTGTGTGGGTGTCTTCCAGCATGGAAAAGTGGAGATCATTGCCAATGATCAGGGAAATCAAACCACTCCAAGTTACGTCGCTTTCACTGACACCAAATGACTGATCGGAGATGCTGCAAAAAAATCAAGTGGCAATGAACCCCACCAACACAGTTTTCGATGCCAAGCATCTGATTGGATGCAGATTTGATGATGCTGTTGTCCAACTTATATGAAGTATTGGCCCTTCACGGTGGTGAACGATGCAGGCAGGCCCAAGGTTCAAGTAGAATACAAAGGAGAGACAAAGAGCTTCTATCCAGGGGAGGTGTCATCTATGGTGCTGACAAAGATGAAGGAAATTGCAGAAGCTTATGTTGGGAAGACTGTTACCAATGCTGTGGTTACTGTGCCAGCTTACTTTAATGACTCTCAGCATTAGGCAACCAAAGATGCTGGAACCATTGCTGGTCTTAATGTACTTAGAATTATCAATGAGCCAACAGCTGCTGCCATTGCCTATGGTGTTGGGAGCCATTGAAGCTGGAAAATGACCCAGACATGACCTTACCAAAGTAACAAAGAGCACTTGGGTCAACCACGTAAAAAACACTCCTACAGCCCAACAAAACAGGAGGCTCCTAAACAATCCAGGCCTGGGTTGCTAGGCAGAGGGGCTTAAATTGACACCATCCTTCCCGATATATAAATAAACCCACAACACTGGTTGAGCAGTTCCTTTCCTCCCATCCGGAGGATAAGGCCTCCACCTGACTCCAGCTTTGTCTCTGTCTTTACTTTTCTCATCCTCTTGCGGCCCTTCACCCCAAGAACCTCAGGAGCCACGTGGGTGGCGGCACTATGGCTTAGACAAAAATGTTGGAGCTGAAAGAAATGTGCTGACTTTTTATTTAGGAGGTGGCACTTTGGATGTGTCAGTCCTCACTATTGAAGATGGAATCTTTGAAGCGCAATCTATAGCTGCAGACACCCACTTAGGTGGAGAAGATTTTGACAACCAAATGGTCAATCATTTTATTGTTGAATTCAAGCCCAAGCATAAGAAGGACATAAGTGAGAACAAGAGAGCTGTCTGCCATCTTCATACTTCATGTGAGCGAGCTAAGAGAACCCTGTCTTCCAGCACCCAAGCCAGTACTGAGATTGATTGATTCCCTCTATAAAGGGATCGACTTCTCTACCTCCATTACTCGTGCTCGATTTGACGAGCTGAATGCTGACCTATTCTGTGGCACTCTGGACCCTGTGGAGAAGACTCTTGGAGATGCTAAACTTGACAAGTCACAGATCCATGACAATGTCCTCATGGGTGGTTCAACTCATATCCCCAAGATCCAGAAGCTTCTACAAGATTTCTTCAATGGAAAAAAATTGAATAAGAGCATCAACCCTGATGAGGCTGTGGCTTATGGTGCAGCTGTTCAGGCTGCCATTCTGCCTGGAGATAAGTCTGAAATGTTCAAGATTTGCTACTTTTGAATGTCACTCCTCTTTATCTTGGTATTGAAACTGCTGATGGAGTCATGACAGTCCCCACCAAGTGTAGTACTGCCATTCCTATCAAGCAGACACAGACCTTCACTACCTACTCTGACAACCAGCCTGGTGTGCTCATTCAGGTGTATGAAGGTGAGCGTGCCATGACTAAGGATAACAACTGCTTGGCAAGTCTGAACTCACAGGCACACCTCCCATAACCCGTGGTGTTCCTCAGATTGAAGTCACTTTTGATATTAATGCCAATGGCATCGTTAAACGTCTCTGCAGTGGACAAAAGTACAGGCAAAGAGAACAAGATTGCCATCACTAATAGCAAGGGCCATTTGAACAAGAAGGACATAGAGCATATGGCCCAGGAAGCAGAGAAGTACAAAGCTGAAGTTGAGAAGCAACGGGACAAGGTGCCCTCCAAGAATTCACTGGAGTCCTATGCTTTCAATATGAAAGCAACTGTTGAAGATGAGAAACTTCAGGGAAAGATCGATGATGAAGATAAACAGAAGATTCTTGACAAGTGTAATGAAATCATCAACTGGATGGTTAAGAATCAGACTATGGAGAAGGGAGAATTTGAACATCAGCAGAAGGACCTGAAGAAAGTCTGCAATCCCATCATCACCAAGCTGTACCAGAGTGTAGGTGGCAGGCCTGGAGGAATGCCTGGGGGCTTCCCCGGTGGAGGAGCTCCTCCCTCTGGTGGTGCTTCCTAAGGGGCTACCACTGAAGAGGTTGAGTAAGCCAATCCCAAATAGAGTGTGTTAGCATTCTTCTACAACAGTAATAAAATTGAAGGACCTAAATTTGTAGCAAATTCTGTGGCAGTTATTAACATTTAACTGCTATCGTAAAGTACTGGGTATTCTCAATACTTGAACAATGGAACATGTACACAGGGAAAAGATAACATTGCACTTTATAAGCACTGTGCTCTAAGTGGAAATGCAACATCTTCAATAAAACTATTAAAAATTGGCAAAAAAATAAAAGAGTAGAAATTTATTTCTCAAAGTTCTAGAAGTTGTGAAGTCCAAGATAAAGCAGTGACACATGGTGTCTAGTAAGGCCTTCTTGTTATCTCCTCTGTAGGGGGGCATCGTTGTGTCCTCACATGGCAGAAGGCAAAATGGTAAAAGAGGCAAACTCTTTGGGGAGATTGAAGGAAGAGCACAGCAAGTTTGAGTCCAGCCTGGGCAACTTAGCTACATAGCAAGATCTCTCAAAATTTAGAAAAACAAATGAATAAACAGGGTGGGGATACTGCTCAATGTGAAGGTTCTGAGTTCAACTCCCAACACACACACACACACACACACACACACACACACACACACACACAAGGCAAACTCTTTCTGTCAAGCTCTTTTATAAGGGTATCTTGGTTACTTTTCTCTCATTGCTGAGACAAAATGCCTGACACCCAAAACAAAGGAAGGAAAGATTTATTTAGCTTACAATTTTGGGAAGTTTCAGTCCATATTTAGCTGATTCCAAAGCAGAGTGGTGTGGCTAAGGGGCAACCGTTCATGGTGGCTGTAAGTGGCAAGAGCAAAAAAGGGGTAAAAGAGGAGAACAAGCCTCTTTCCATCCCCTATACTGTATGCAATTTATCTGCCCCTGGGCAGGTACAGCCCTCACACTGCCAATCCCAGCACGAGACAATGAACCAATCACAAACGCTAGATTCAGCCACCTTCGAAAGGCACACCACCCATTACCATGTGAGGTTTTAAGGGGACCAAACCATATCACGTACCTAAACCCATTCACAAAGTAGAAACTCTTATGACCTAATTATTTATTAAAGCCCCTGCCTACTTAATGCTATCACATTGACCACTAACTAACTTTCAGAGTGTGAATTTTGAATTAGGCACATTCAAACCACAGCAGTATCCCATTGGTTGAGCAAGAATACTAAATGGATGGATCATTCATTTAACAGAATCTTCCTCTGGAAAATTGGTGTGGCCCTTAAGAGAATCTTACATACAAGGTGTAGTTGAAGCACAAAAGAAAGAACGAAGTGTTATTGTATCATTGAGTTTACAAAAAAAGTTGAAAAATTGAATTGAAGTTGCTTTGCTAACAAATGGTTATTTAATCAATAGCTGCACAATCAATGGCTATAGCAAAATTGGACACAAGGCAGTTGGGGAGGTAATGACTGTCACTCCTTTTAATCATTTTTGCATGTATCGTTAGGAAATTCATTACCTTTTGGTTATACATTGCTTAATCAGAATTCCATAGGTCAATTAGCAAAGTAAGTAACAGAGGATAGCAAACTGGTAGAGTATCAAATTTGCTGTATATAGTTGAACGCAATGTTTCGTTTCAGTTTCATTTCTGTTAATAGTTCGTTTCTATTATGGTTTATATCTAAATATCCCCCCTCCCACCGCAAATCCTCATGTGCCCATTGGGGAGGTGATTGGATCATGGGGGTGTGGTACTTATCAGTGGATTAGTCCACAGGTGAGTTTATTGCTAAATATATTTTGGGAGGCAAAGCCTGGTTGGAAAAGGTGGGTCACTGAGCTTGTGTCCTGGAAGAATGTGTCTCCCTCCCTCCTCCTTCGACCCCTTTGCTTCTTTCAGTTCCTGCCAACATGTCATGAGCTCTTTCTCCTCTGCTCCTCTGCCATGTTGCCTAACTTGGAGCCAGAAATCCATGGACTAAAACCTCTACAAACTGTAAACCAAAATAAAACTTTCCTTCCTTTAATTGTGGGTTTCAGGTATTTTGTCCTAGCAAGGAGAAATAACTAAGACAACTACAATGTACTACACATTAGAAATTTTACTTGCAACTATTTAAATATATAGTGAAGAATTATAGGAGTCAACTTCAGAAATATAAAATGAGATACACAGTTTTGTTGGAATATTTCAAGTGTTAGGTTTGCAAAAAGCTTGACCATCATTGCTCAGAGACACCTACATTACTACTTTCACTAAGGACCCCCGATTCCTATATGTAGTTAATCCGATGCCACCTACTGCTTCTGCTCCAACAGCCCAGTCACCCATTTGCCTCGAGGAATTTTTCCGTCCGCAGAGAGAGTAACTCACCTAACCATCTCCCAACCTTCAGGAACCCATAAAGAAAAAACCACCTAAAAATGTTTATGGTAATGCAGCTCCCCAAACCCACAGTAACATAAGAGAACATGGGTGGGGAGAGTTCTGAGAGGAAGTGGAACCTGCATATCTGTGTGAAACCCACATCTCATGAGCAGGCCTGTGTGATTACAACCACCTCCTTCTATAAGGGTCTTTTTACAAAAGCTGTGTTCCACTCAGCTGAGCAGACTTCTGAGTCAGGGGTAAGATAGAAGACTCAGATCTTCTACCAGAGAACACCAAATATAATAAAAGGATGTGAAGACTCCCAAGGCAGGTAGTGTACAATCTTGGGGCAAACTCAGGACATTTTTGGCTTTATAAATGACAGTTGTATCTAAATTACTGTTTCTAAAATACAAAGTTATAAATAATAAAGAAGAGATGATAGGAAAGTAGAAAATACTCTTGGAGGTGGGGAAAGTAACTGGGGTGGGATTAAGAAAGGGAGAAAGGATAAAGGGATTAAAAATGACCAAGATAGCTGGGAGTGGTGGTGCACGCCTTTAATCCCAGCACTCGGGAGGCTGAGGCAGGAGAGTCCTTATGAGTTCGAGACCAGCCTGGGCTACAAAGCGAGTTCAAGACCAGCCTGAACTGCATAGTGAGACCCTGTCTCAAAAATTAGGGCTGGGGATTTAGCTCAGTGGCCTAAGTGCCTGCCTCACAGGCATGAGGTTGTGAGTTCAATCCCCAGTACCAAAAAAAAAAAAAAAAAAGACCAAGATGTATTACACATATATACCAATTTTTCAACATTAACCTCAGCATTCTATATCACAGACACTAATTTTGAAAAAAGAGAGAACACTTACCTGGAAAAAACTTTTTAAATAAAATACAAAATCATACATTTCCCTAAAGACTTACAATGATTTGCCCTAACATCCACCTGACATTCACAATCTGACAGCACACAGTGATTTTTGATCTCTCCTGTGCCTTTGTCTCTAGCTTCATCTCTCAGGCTACCAGGAAGCACTCCAGTCACCTTCAATGACCAACAGGTGTCTTATTGTACCAGGTTCTCACCTGCCTTTGTGACTATTCAAATGCTAATACATCTGCCTGCCGAGCCTTTCCTACTATTTCACCTGTCTGTCCAGGTCCTCTTCCTTGAAGATACAATTCAGTCAACAACTCCAAGACTTCAAATCTTTATTTTTTTTCCCTTCTTTGTACCCCCAGAGCAATGCAAATGCACATTTATTATATTATGCTGCATTTATGCATTGCTTCATTTGCCAGCTGTCTTTGTAATTTTCTAGTGAGAAAGACTTGATATTTTAGAGGTAAATCAATGAAGGAAATAAGAAATGGATTAATATGTAAATGAGCAGATCAATATACCATAAGCAGGAAGGTAGAGGAGTTGAAATAACAAATAGCAAAAAATGAAGAATCAGGGTGAGGATTGGAAGAGGACAAAAGAATTAAGGAAATGCTTCCTATCTCAAGCCACAAGCCTCTCTCTTTACTTAGGGACTTTGTACCATGCCAGAACAGACCAGCAGGGTTTAAAACCAGCCCAACCATTTATTAGGCTCGTGGTCTTTCACAAATTACTAGTCTTCTGTAAACCCTCATCTCTGAAATGGAGACAATTACATTAGCTTACATCATAAAGTTGACATAAGGATCAAATTAATTATAATACACAACACAGTGCCTAGCACATAACAAATACAGGACAGATCGTTAACTGGAAGTGCACTTCTGGTTTATGCTGAAGAGTGAGAAAGATGGTTTTCTCTCTAGTAGTGTATTGGGTAGATAGACTAGGATATTAAAACAGTCTGATGCAGTTGTTTAACCCAGGCCATTTTAACTCCATATCAAGCACATCAGAGCACATCAGTAACATGACCATTTATTTGAACCTATCCTTTAGCTGCGGGATGGCAGCACATACGCACTTGAAGTTGGGGCTTGAAATATTTGATACATCATGTAAACCACATAATTTTAGAGTCTCAGCCTGGAGGAAGAAAACAAAGCAAAAATAATCATATGAATTTAATACATGAAACAGCAAAGGAGGACCTAGTACCACAATGAGAAAATGGAGCTTAACTTTTTCCAATTTCTCGAGGTTGCTGAGAAATTCTTCTCAAACAAATAGTAGCAGAATGTTTGCCTGTTAACCTAATCACAAGGTTAGATTTGGAGGTAAAATATTATCCAGTTGGATTAATTATTATATATCGTTGGACTCTATGCTTAAGCAAGCATCAGGTTTTTTTTGTTCTTTTTTTTTTTTGTCACTTATTAACAATCATCATCTTGACATTCTAACTATGCTGCCTGATTAATAGTTCCTGGCAGCAATGGCTGATAGGAGTTACTGGAATCCCTATTTACTGGGTGATTATGTAATAGCTACACCTAGTTCTATGTCTAGTCATGATATTTCAGGATGTCTGGCCTGAAAACAATGTCGTCGTCGTGTTCACCAGACTGGTGACATTATTCACTTCACATGCTTCTTTTTTCACACTTCGGTCCCTTTGTTTGCTCTCCTCCTCCCAATCTTTCTCCGGTTTTTCACATTCTAACAAACCATCTTCACGAAATGAAAACAATTTATTCCTTCCACATTGTAACCCACAGCTAAGTTCGCTTCCTGATAATGTGTCTCCCAGAAGGGTTTGGGAAGCAGACTCTAGTCTAAATAATTCTAGAATTTCATCTCTGACTTATCACCAAAATAGCTTGCCCTGAGTCTTGCTTCTTGGATCTTGAAACACTGCCTGAAAGTAGTAGTAGCAGAGTTCAGAATTAGGGTAACTTGGAAATAAAGGATGTAAGTTGGTGCTTTGGACTGAAGGAAAAGCAAAGATGTTGTCTACCTGCTACCTTGACAGATGTACTCATTCTCAGAAATGAGGCTCCTGTCTGAGCCAGAAAAGACCAAACTGAGTCAGGGTAAAAACTGGAGGGATAATAGAGGATGTCTATGTGAGCTCAGTATTAGGTGACATGATAAATTATTTTCAGTTTCATTAGATTGTGTAATGGAATTCTTGGTATGAAATATAAAAGCCTCATCAGTTAGAGATGCATGCAGCAAAATGACATGATTTCTGGTATTAGTTTTGAAATACTCAGGAGAAAAAGAAGGAATGATGAGAGATGGTAAGATCGGTAGAATGCTGCTAGTTCTTGATAGTTGGTATACAAGGTTATTATATTATACTGGTTTTGTGCACTAAAACATGTCTACACAAAAAAATTCTTAATGTAATCTTTTCAGGCAACCAAAATCTTCATATGTGAGAAAAACTCAAAAGTGTTGATCTCCAAGAGTCTTGATTTGAAAAGCAAATTATATTTCATTTAAGACAAAACTTGTTCCTATAGTTTGTCTTAAATGAAATAAGGGAGGAAGAGATTTTTATTATCTAGAATATCAACCTGTGCTATCTGATTTAATCTAGATGATTCCAAATCACTGCTATGCCGTGCACTCTGTGAAGTAAATCAGAAAGCTCTGAATGAAGCATGACCAAAAATAGCTGAAAGTTATTTACATTGTATTGTTGGTCAAGATTTCAGCTTTATTCCAGTTTGACAAGTCCCCTAGTGTTTGTTTATGGAGGGAATGGAAAGAAAAATGGATCACAAGTACCCTATAGCATAATAAAATTCCTGGAATCTATTCTTTTTTTTCATAGCTTTCAGTGGATTTTATAAAGAATAACTTAATATACATGACTCACAGAAAACACACATACATCAAAATATTTAAGTGACAAACCGACACCTCTCCTGTCCTAAGGCATGTCTTGGTCACAAACTCACGGATAAAGAATATTCATTATTTTGTACACAGAGTTCACTGTATGTGCTCCTTGCCAAGGGTCTCTTTTAAAGTGAAGAGAAGTTTTGATATCTCAGATGGGAATAGGTTTATGGCAATGGAGCGAGAGCAATGTGGCAGCAGTTACAGAAGAGAAAAGCTTTTCCTGGAATCGACCTGAGAATAATCTGAGGAGCTCTTATTCAGCATAACTTTCCTCCTTTAAATTTATCTCTGAATAATTAATCAAATAAAGTATCTTTTACAAAAGTAAGTTAATAACTCTCTCACTCCCTCTAGCTCTTTGCCAACATGAGACAAAGACTGAAGAAACTGTGAACTTTCCTCCTGAGATAAACTCAACATAGCTCAGATTTTCATTAATGGAATAATGTAAGACACCAAATGAATTTGTCTTAAATAATGCTTCTTGCCTTTTCCAGGTTGACCCAGAACTGTAATCTTCACATGACTGAGGGGGATTTTTTTCACTTATTTATTTTTTCCTAAGATGAACATATATTTCTGGAAAAATATTATATCTTTGTTTCCAACTTCACAAGTGTCAGATAGTAAAAGACAGAAAATGGTAGGAAGTAACTTTGCTGAAGTGCCTAACACAACTGAGTTGTCACTGTATTTCAGGAATACTATAGTTAAGTATTAAAAGAAGACAAAAACGAAAACAAAAAGCTTGCTAAGCCCCCTTGTAGCAGCCCCTGATACTTCTACAGAAAGAGTTTTACAGGACTTGGAACCAAATAGTACTTCAGCAGATCTAATGATCTTTGAGAAGGTGGAATTGACTAAAACCTAAAGAAGCCAGCAGAAAATGTGTAACTGGCAATGAACTATAATTTCATGTTCCTTTATACATTAGGCAACTGTGTCCATGTAAACTCCTTCAGAACATTATGTAATTCAGCATTTCCTGAATGCTTATAAAACGGAAATATTATTTTTCATGTACAGTCTTTTTAAAACTTTAATTGATACATAATATTTATGTTTATGGAGCAGAGTACAGTAATTCAACACATATATATACTGTGTAATGGTCAAATCACAGTGATTACAGTAGTATTTTCATTTCCTCAGACATGTATCATTTATATGTATTGGAAACTTCTCAATTTTTTAGCTACTTTGAAACATATCATAAATTTTCGTACTCTACTATTCAATATAGACTGCTATACTTAATTTCTTTTATCTTATTGTATTTTTGTTACTGTTATCCAGCTTTTCTCTCTACACCCTCATCTCTACCATACCTAATCTCTACAAGCCACTATTCTAGTCTTTTCTAGCATAAAATCAACTTTTTTTAGCTTCTACAGTTATTAAGCATTACCTGAAAGAAGACTTCCAGGTCAAATGAATTTGAGGAAATTCTGAGTTGAAGTTCAAATCTTTTACTTTGGAACTTTCTAGAGACTTTAATATGGTTGTAGCTATTATTAATCTCATGGGGAATGTTGTAAGTCCAGAACAATGTTCAGAGATCATCTTGCAGAGCTAATGTTCCAAAAATACATTAATGACTTGTGATATGAAAGTATGCCCCGGAACACACACACACACACACACCATAAACACACTATAAACACACTGAAAATTATTTATGGATCCTTTTCTTCATTATTATTAACAGATCTGTTTTGTTCATTACTGTGAACAAATCTAAAATTGTGAGCCATTGCACCAGGGAATCTCTCCCTTTCATTCAGAGAAACAAAAGAATCCTAATTTTTAAGAAACCATCAGATTGTAGCAGTTACTTTCATTTTAACCTAAAGTTAGCAAATCCAGGAACCAAGAAATTGATGAAGAAAGATATACCTTAAATGAGTGTGCCTTTGTCATCTCTAGGTATCTACTCAAAGTAAATTTAGTAAGTTTATACTGTGAGTGATATTGATCATAGTTGCCAAATGGCAGTTGGTACCATGAATGTAATAATTTTAGCTAATTTAACAAAACAATCAAAAACTTTTTCTCCTAAGATCACACTCAGTCATACAATAACAGCAACAGCAATAATACTGAGGCTATAATTACAGCTCACCTCTGAACTGTGTGACCCATTTATTTACATGCTACATTTAGTTACGATCTGTTTCATTTCTGTTTTTATTGCTGTTGTTGTCATTGTTGTTAGAAAGGAAAATTCAAACACGTTTGCCTAAATTGTTTATGTTCTTTAGACACTTCAACAAGAATTCATTTCCTCTCGTTAGTCCTGAAAAAGCAAATGCAAATTGCCACTGCAAAAAGTCCAGACACCCTGATCCATGAGCAACAATTCATCTTGCTGTAATCTGTAACAGGAACAAAAAGGATAATACAGAAAAACACAACTAAACACCTATGCATTTTTTAGTGTTTTTTAACTTTTAATATTTTTTGTTTAATATGAATATTTGGTATATATGTCTACCATCACTTCTTGGATTTGATTGTATGCTCACTTGTGTTCCACTAAATGATAGGTATACATTCTGAGAAGTATGTCATTACACAGTTTCACCATTGTGCAAACATTATACAGTGCACCTACACAAACTTAGATAGTATCCATGTTGCCTCATCATGCAGTCAAAAAATACAGTAAACAAGAAATGAATGAAGATGCTGTTGATATAACACCTGTTACTGTTTGCTTGTTTGTTTTTATCTTTTTGAGGCAGGGTTTCACCATGCAATTCAAGCTAACCTTGAACTCACTTGGTAGCCCAGGCTGGCCTTAAACTCCTAGCAATCCTCCTGCCTTCGCCTCCCAGGTGATAGGATTTACAGACATGCACCACCGTGCCTGGCTCAGCACACTGTTTTATGGTAAACTTTTTTATAAGTAGGAATACAATTAAAAAAGCAGTAAATAGTATAGTAAATATATAATCCAATGATATTCATTTATTGTTACTATTGAGTATTACATACTGTAAATTATTGTTTATGCCAGTATCATGACAAACATATGAAGCCTTGTGTTATAATCCATGATTACTACAACACCGCTAGTGACAGGAATTGATCAACTTCACTGCAATGTTATGAGACTGCTATTGCATATGATGTGCACCATACAGTACGTGACAGTGTATGTGTATTTCCTAGGATGGGTTATAGTCAAAGATTCTGCATATAGAAAAATGCTAAAAATTATTCTTTAAATGTTTTAAGTATATAAACTCCTTTCTTTCATGAAAAGGTAATAAAATATTAACTCCAGTGGAATTTCTTCATTGGTGCCACTATTTATTTTGGGGCTAACAACTCTTCCTGGCAAGGATCCTGTTTCCAAATATCCTCAAGAGTTCCACTACAGCAGCCATGCTAGATTCTATGGGAAAAAATGAATTCTCAATTGCAATCTCAGATTGGAGGAAGAGAACTAGACAGCAGAGAAATGAATGATAAGTGACAAGGATAGCATCAAAAGGAAATCCAGAAGACTCCACAGATGAAGTCAGAATGAATGTTAAGTATTGACAAAAAAAAATTTATTCAAATGAGAAGGGAAGCAAGGGAGGGGATGGGGGAAGAGAAAGAAGAGGAAAGGGACTTTTAAAACATAACTAAAGAAAAAAATGAAAACAGCTTTTGTAAATGGGGAAAGAAAGAAGGATTGAAGGGAGGGGAGAGAAAGGGGGGGAAGAAGAATCAAGATATACTATGTTCAGGTACAAATTTCCCATGATTAATTTGATCATTATGTATGGCAAACATGTACTAATAAAAAAAATAAATAATTTGAAATTTGTATTAGAATTGCAGTAAACATATAAATTAAAAAGAAAAAAATCACTTTGTGTAATTAGATAAAAATTAAGTTGTTATGCTCTCAGCATGTTTTCCATGCTTTTCTGTTCTTTTAGTTCTTCCATATGTAAAGGAAAGAAGACTACATCAGAAAGTTACACAAGAAGAGAATCAAAAATGTCTTTTCTTTGGAAATAAATATGTAATGCCAGTCCTGAGAGATTACCACGGTCTTTAATAGCAAACTAACTTGTATAGTCCACAAGGCTTTATGCCAACTTTATGAAAGGATCTCAGGTAAAAGTAAAGGAAAATTTAGCCAATATCTAAGAATAAAGCCAAGGTTAAATTAGACTGCTTACCAGCCATTATAAACTAACTTGAATGGCACACAATTCTTCTTTAATATTATATATATATATATTTAAAATCTGTTTTACCTTGTTAATGTTTTAATAAATAACTCATTAAAAATGAAAGATAGAGGCCAGATGGGATAGCATACACCTGTAATTCTAGCACTCAGGAGGCTGAGGCAGGATGATTGCCACAAGTTCAAGATCATCCTGAACCGTACAGCGAGACTGTGTCTCAAAAATAAATTAATGAATAAATAAATAAGATAAATATACACACTTATCTCAGTTTACCCAAGATTACACCTAGCTCTAGAATCCAAAAAGAGACAAACTAGTTTAATAAAAAAGTGATCTAAACCTCTAAAAATCAAAAATGCTAAACAGTAATATCAAATGTCGCAACTATTTGGAAGATTAAGTAGAGGCAGAACTAGCTAGAAAAAGGCATGTTCAGCTGATACCTGCAGAATTGGATGGGAAATTTTTATCTCATCTTAGAGTGCACTGGGATATTTCCAGGAAGTCATTGGTGACCAGTCTAGCACTTCACAAGCATGAGTAGTTTCCTTCTTCATGGACAGATATCGATGCATGGATTTTCATGCTTTCTACTCTCTCACAGTTTTATTTCTCCTCCATCTAACCCAACCCTCTGGCTACCTGGGTCAGCCCACTGTTGTCTGGGTGCCAGCATCAGCTCTATATACACTACTGCTAAAGCAGGAAACTAAGTTGGCAATGGTTGCCAATTCAGCTGTAACAGCAATTAGGGTAAGAGCCGAGAGTCAAATATAAGCCCACAAACCCAAGGGAGCAAAATGTCAGATGCAATCCTATGTGAAAAATGAACAGAGCTAAAGTTAGAGTGAAGGGTGGATTTCAATATGACCAGATATAATAAAAACCTAACAAGCTGGGCGTGGTGGCACACGCCTTTAATCCCAGCACTCGGGAGGCTGAGGTAGGCGGAGCGTTGTGAGTTCGAGGCCAGCTTGGGCTACAACGCGAGCGTAAGGCCGGCCTGAGCTACATAGTGTGACCCTGCCTTGAAAAACCAGGGCCAGGAGTTTGGCTCAGTGCCTTAAGTGCCTGCCCTGGCAGGCGCGAGGTTGTGAGTTCAATCCCCGGTGCCGCAAAAAAATAAATAAATAAATAAAAAATAAAAAAATAAAAACCTAACAAAAATCTAACAAATTTGGAAGGAGGATGATTGGGCAAAAAATAAAATTAATAGCACCTTCAAGAATCATCACTAAACTCTATTATTTCAAATGAAAGCCTTTAGTTATGGCTGACCAGGCACACAACAGGCTATCTATAAGCATTATCACGGTGTTCTTACATTATTGTCCACATAATCTTATTCTAAGCAAGATACAGCCTCCAATAACCTCCTGAAGTTTTCTATACTTGGCACACTGAGCAAAGTACCTGGATGTCATAATAAGAAAGATATTAATTGAATCTTTGTTTTTTGAGAGTAAAAATTCTGATATGAATGAACTGGAAATAATTAACATTTTTCTTCTTTCCTTCCCCAAAAGACACACAATTACTTAATAAAATAGAAAAGCCTTTTCTCCTTATATGAAATAAAACATAAGCTACCTTTACAGGCAGAAAAAAAAACGAAGCTCTTGTAATCCTATCTATGGAGGTAATCCAACACTGGAACAATAACATTGCCCTTATAGTATCCTTGTGATTATCACCTCTAAGTTATATGTCAAGTACAAAGCTGGTTCAAATGAATCTTACTTATTAGAGCTCCATATCACAGGAATGTGGGAATGGAACAAAAGATAAATGTGGACGTGTGCAAAAGATTGGCATAAAACAGCAGAAAGATTTTGATAAAAGAAATAAATAGAGAAAGAGGATTTTCCACTTGTCTTTTGAAACTCTCGACAGAGTCTGACTATTCTATAATGCAGCCAGTAGTCTCTGCGCCCTATTTCTGGCCTGCCAGCTTGCCATTAGTGGTCACATCTTATTTTTATATCCATGAGAATCTAACTCAGCTATAGTTCTTGCACGAAACCCTTGTTTATTTAGTGTAGATTATGTTAAAAATCTGTTGAAAGAATGAGTAATCAAATTAATGTGTAACTTAAATAGTATTTAGCCTTTTCCACTTCCTTCCTTCTGTTACCCTTTTGAAAATGTTTTACCATTCATCACTTTCTGGAAGTTGAGGGAAGTGCTGTTTGTATGTAGAAAATTCTATTTTGGTGCAAAATGAGAGAAATTTTCTTGATTGTTTGTTTTCTGTGTCCTGCAGGGGGGTTTTGTGCTTCTTAAATTTTCCATATTCATTGAAAACTCCAGACACACATAGGTATTTTATTCCTCCATTTGCTAATTAAACCTGACAAACTACTCTTTGTAAATCTCTCCTTTTCTTAGTTTGTGTGAGGTTGGAAGTCACAAAAATGTCAATATTAACTTAGCATCATGAACTCTTAGTCAAAGAGGATTACACTCATGTTTCACATAAGCATCTTTGATATGACTGTGTTGTTTTAGTAAACAAGTCAAACAATGCAGAAAAATATAAAAAGGAAAATTAATTTCACCTGAAGTCCAAGACCCAGAGACTTCCAGTGCTAGCCTTTTTCTTACATGCACCCTAGTGTATCTCTGTGCCTAAAGGCATATATGGAAATATATATATGATTTACCTGAAGGGGCTCTTTCCATTCAGGATATTTGAAGCATAATTTTTATACTCAACTACATCTTGATTATAATTCCATGTCGATAAATACAAAACTCTTAGCAGCCTAAGACTGACTATGATCTGGCCCTTCCTAGCTTACCTAACCCATCAGCAACATCTCCCACCTAAACTTCCTCACTTCAAACACTGGCATTCTTTGTCATTGCTCAAATGCACAAAGTGCATTCATGTATCTGAAGGCCCCTTTTTATTTCCCTTTTCTTGATGTGCTAGTTAGTTTTCTATTACTATAACAAATCGACACACAACCAGAAAAGATTTATATTGGATCACAGTTTTAAAGGCTTCAGGTCACAATCAGTTGGTTCCTTTTCTGTGGCACCTCATCATGGCAGAACAATGTGAGCTTTTGGGGACATTTAAGATCCAAATAATAGCATTTGGAATGCTCTTCCTCTGTACTGTTTTTTGGACAGATCATTGATGCTCATCATTCAGATCCCAGCTCCAAAGGCCCCTATTCAGAAAAGTCTTCTAAAACGACTCATTCTAAGTTATTTTCATCAGAGTTTTACCTCTGTCCAAAGTTTTCCTATTAAGATGTCTAACAAGTGGAGTATTTTTTATGGATTTCTTAAACAGCAACAATGATATCAATAAACTATCAAGAAAATAGAGACATTATCAGAATCCAAAACTACAAGAATAATGGATATGACTTTAGAATACATACAGATCCCTTAGATACCCTAATATTAATACCTTGGAAATTAAAACAAAAGGGACCCAGAGATTTTAAAAATCATTAACTACAGGGTAATTCATATGATTTAAAGTATAAATAAAAATTACCACTTTTAAGGATTTGGGGGAGTTTCTTAGTCTGAAATTCAGAGTCCTTTAACATCTAAAATTATTCATTAATGCAGTCTTAAAAATGTGAACATAAGCACTAATGTTTGAAAATATCCATTTAGAAATCACTAGTAGAAAAAATTGCTTTAGGGTTCACCACAAAGTACTTATAGTTTTACTGAGAAATCTATCTACCAATTTAACGCATCTTCAAAAATTAAACATTTCCTTCTGCCTGCTGAATGGTATTTTAAGGCAATTCTTGATCTGCAATTGACCCTGGTTCGCTACTAAATATGGACTTTTTGCTTCGTCCCAAGACTTGAACTCATTTAGGGAGTAAAACAGTTTTAATTTCATGTATAGAAAGTTCATGTATAGAAATACCTACTGTAATTCAGTTGCATTCTGAGGTTATCAAATGGCATTAAATGGAGAGCTTAATGATTTGGGGGGTGATTGTTTTATACTACTGTAACAAATTAACTCTTTGTCCTTGTATTAAACACATTACAATTCTTCAGATATATTTTCTTTACTTCCCAAATATCAATAAACAAAGTCTCACATTCCACTTGCATAACATGATACCAAATCTTTTATGGGGCTCCCTCTCCATGTAATTTTAAGAGTCTCAGTGATTGCGCACACATATTCCACAAATCTGTTCAGGTTGCTGCATATGTATTGCTAGTTTAGGTAGCTGACCCATAGAATTCTATTGCCAGTTTCTGTTCAATTAAACTTACTGAAGACA
>RJWM01036397.1:0-18189 GCA_004363535.1 Dasyprocta punctata
CATACAAAAGTTTGTTCTACTTCCAATAAATCAGTGGTCCTGCTGACTACTGACAAAATTAATAATCCTTTAAGTCACTCCCTTCTTATTAAAATTAGATTCCAATAACAAAAAATCTAGATTATAAGATTATAACCAGCATGGAAATAAAAGGAACAAGACCAGTGCATTAACATAGTATTATGTTAACTATGTTATACTTCATTAATAAGACAAACATCCATTTCCCATGGTTTAACAATGAAGGCTCATTTCTTACTACATAAAATGCAGTGGACGTGAAACAAACTTCAAAAATAATTTTCCTAATATAGAAGTTCTGTGACCCAGGTTCCTTCTACCATCATCACTATCTCTGCAATTATTTTAATGACATTTTATTTAAATTTATTTAATACATCACTTTCACTCATATTCTTTTTTTTTTTTTTTTTTTTTTTTGTGGTACCAGGGATTGAACTTGCCACCTCGTGCCTGCCAGGCAGGCACTTAAGCCATTGAGACAAACTCCCAGCCCTATTTTTTTCAAGGCAGGGTTGCACTATGTAGTTCAGGCTGGCCCTGCTCATGCTGTAGCCCAAGCTGGCCTCGAACTCACAACACTCTGCCTATCTCAGCCTCCCGAATGCTGGGATTAAAGGCATGCACCACCATGCCCTGCGTTTCACTCATGTTCTATTCATTAGAACAAGTCACATTTTTCTGCCTACCTTCAAGGCACCTGGGAAGTTAAGGAGCCTGTGAAACATTTGTTGAGGACTATTATTTGTGTCTCAAAAAATAAAAAGTTAATAGGACGTATGATAGTGGATTCTCAAGTATTAATACAGAAAATGATCTGCCACTCTCTCACTGTGGGATTTTTCGCAGTTGTCTAACACTTCTGTGCCTTCACTTTTATATATGAGATGTATATTATTTTAATAATTATGCCTACCTCATAAGTAGAGTTTACAACCTCTATAAAGCAATTAGAAGAGTGCCCACAACATTGTAACTTTGAGTTTTTTCTTGGTATTACTGTTATTAATGTGGAAAACTTGGGATAAGAGACAAAAGCAACCATGACTTAGAATAAAGTTCTTAAAAATACGACTGAATATGAAAACTAACTGTTCCTTTTAGCCTTGATAGGCTTTGGCAAAACAATCACAGTGCAATATAGTTATTTTGTTATTATTCTTTTAAGGTGACCTTTCTGAAAATTGTGCTCAGAAGAACACATTTTAAACTTATGACATGGGTAGAGAAGATTCATTTGACTAGGTTTGCCTTTTAATTATCAGACACTGGAATGAATTAAAGGGTAACCTTCAACCTCCCTGCAACAGAAGATGGTAAAGCAGTTAATTTTTGAGGAAAACTGTACCTTTCTTGTCCATATGAGCCAAACAGGCCATGGTATCTGCTGAGACTGTACAATGGGGTAGTTATAATGCATTCCCTGGAACAAGGTTGTGGACTCCTTGTCTTGATTTTGCTTCTTTACTAGTTCTGCAGCCTTGATCCTCACTGTGCACAAAATGGGTGTAATAATTGTACTGATCCACCTATGGAGTTGTGAGGGCTAAAAAGATTAATATATTTAAAACTCTCTGAAATGCTAACTTTGGTGTAAGTGCTCATTAATTATTGTTAGTTATTATTATTTATCTGAGGACAATGAAAACGTAAAGATGAAAGAAGAGTAAGACAAAAAGTAATGAGAAGAAATGGAGAAAGATGTCAACAGTACTCTAGAAATGCTGACAGCAAGCTATATTTAGTTGTGGAACAGAGTGGAATCCTTGTTGGAGTCAGGTAAACTTAGGCAAAACCCCAGGCAGTACACCATAGGCAGTGTCCTCAGGTTTGAAAAGATGAGGTTTCACCTTGATTTTCTCTGAGGCCTGTGTTAGGAAGATGGAGAGACCAACAAATTGTTCTTTTCAGAGAGGGAACTGTGCCAGGCAAGTGTGTACTGCTTTAGTTATAAATTTGCTTTTGAGCTCAGTGTTAACAAGTATCATCTCTTAAAAAGGTAGGGGCTGTGCATGTTCCAAAGTCAGGTGCAGCATGCAGGAGAACACCTGGCTAATTTGGACCAAAATGTCACAGAAAAATGAGAGGAAGGAAGTTTGAATTTAAATTATCTGGAAAATTACTTTAATTCCCAACATCATTTTTCATGTTACAGAGCAAGTTTGTGGATTAGACATTTTTTTGTCATGCCTCAATAATGATTTGCAGTATTTTGCTATTTCTCAACAATACTTTCAATGTGATAGACCAAACAGATGTCAGGAGCATCCTTAGGTAAATGGTCTCTACTTTCAAGGTCTTTTTTGTTGCTTTTAGCCAGGAAAAAGAAACTTAGATCCATTGATGGAAGTAATGGA
Source organism: Dasyprocta punctata (assembly GCA_004363535.1). Taxonomy (NCBI): domain Eukaryota; kingdom Metazoa; phylum Chordata; class Mammalia; order Rodentia; family Dasyproctidae; genus Dasyprocta; species Dasyprocta punctata. The sequence continues at coordinate 2,379 of RJWM01036397.1, forward strand.
GAGGAAGTACAACATGCTCTACAAAGTCACAATAGTATATGGGGATTGAGGAATAGCGTGTTTTTAAAAAAACAGTTTTTGTATTATAGCATTTATATTTGGAAATAAATAATGATGCTCAATTTCCCATTACAAGATACTTAAAGATTGTCAACATTTTGATTGGCACAGATAAAAGGCAGTGATTTTTAGTGGTTTTGGGAAAGGGAGCATTATGAACATATAAAAGAGAAGTGTGTGTGTGTGGTGTGTGCACATGCATGCATATGTCTGTGTATACTTATATATGTACATCCATACATATGTATTCACTCATAGTTCAATGAACTATATTCAGTAAGGACCACACTTGCTTGCTTGGGACAATGTTAGTTTATAGACATGTAAGAAAAAGCCAGGCAGTGTATTGCAAATGCACTAGGGGCAGAAACAAGTCACTTAACCTCACTGAAAATGTTTCCTCATCTGTAAAATGAGAATGATAATACCTTTTATTGATTCATAGGGTTGAAACATACATAGAACAACTGTCAAAAAGCTCTTCCAATTGTAAAGCATTGACAAAAAGTAGTATGATTACAACGAAGACCAAAGTCCCATTTACTGTCAATACATACAACACACACACACACACACACACACACACACACACTCTTGAATATTGCTGCACCATGTTTGCATTTTGGGTTAAGGTATTCAATATTTTATTATATCTATCTATCTATCTATTCATCTCTCACATATCTATCATGTATCTATCAATCATCCATTTTAATTGTTCATTATATCCTCATTTTAGAAGAAACAGTAATGTATTGGTTGATCCTGTATCCCCCCAAGGACTCGTAATTTGGATGGGGCTGAGTCTGGCATTTGTGATTGGTTTGTTGTCTAGCACTGGGATTGGCAATGTGAGTGCTGCACCTGCCCGTGGGTGGAGCCAAGATGCAGGGTAAGGGTGAAAGGAACCCAGGGTCTTTCCTCTCTTGCTCTTCTGCCCTCTCTTGCTAATTTGCCTTGCTGTTTGGCGGCTGCCATGAATGGCTGCCCCGCCATGCCATGGTGCCTTGGAGCCAACTGAGTACGGACTGAAACCTCCCGAGAAACCGTAAGAAATAAACCTTTCCTTTCTTAATTTTGGGCATCAGATATTTTGTCCCAGCAACAAGTGAAAAGTAACTGAGACAAGTAACAAGAAGTACTTTAAAAAATAAATGAATGAAAGCACAATAACTATTTCCTTTATCTTAACTTTATCCAAACAACCCTACCTTATGGTGAATGTTCTGACATGAATATGCTTTTGAGACCATAAGGAATTATTTTTTAACTTCACTTTAGCCTCTTTTCTGGAAGAATGGGAACATTTAATGTACATGTCTGAAGTAATTATTTCTCTGAAATAATTCTTCTTATTCGGACTTCCTCACATGACTTCTGGTGTTTCTTTGGCATGAAACAAACATCTGGAATGCCAAACTTTCTAATATCTTGTCCCCAACCCTTTTCAGAATTTCTGATTAGACTCTTGACATTTGATGTATTCTATACTGCTCTTATGGAGTCTCAGTCTTGGTGCAAAAAGAACGAGGTATTTATAGAACATCTAGTTATTGCACACGTTTGTTTCTCTATGGTTAAATACTGGGTTTCTGCCTCCAAATTAGTAGTTTACAATGTTTTTTTCCTAAGTGCTGGAAATTTGTGGGGTGATCATAGTTGAATTCTTGTTCCCAAAACAAAACAAAACAAAATACCACTTGCTGTTTCTTTCTATTTTTGTCTTCAGATGGCTTATGGTACCTTGTAGCAGCAAGTGAGAGTGATGTACAATTGTTTGCCCCAGTATCTCATTGCTTTTGGAGGGTATTCCATGTATATTATTTTAGTGATAATGCTGTCCTCAAACTCAGGAATCATCAAAAAAGAGGGTGATATTTTACATTTTGTTACAGTATTAGCCATTTCTTTAGCCTTATAATGTTTTCCCTGATAATCAAAGTAAACAGTGAAATGTAAAATCGAGATGTATGCTGGCTAGTACTTCAGAAAATTAAAAAAAAACATTGCAAATCATTTAAAAGCAGGAAGAACATGTATAGAGGTGACAAGATTCTAAAACTAATTCACAGGATCATAAAAACTTTAGTTAAGAGCCATTTTGTCTTCAGGGAGAATAATTTCAAATAATTTATGTACATACACCCCCTTTCCTAAGAAAGGCAGCATAATTCCCATTCCTTAGTATAAGCTTCACCATAGTGACTTCCTCTCCAATGACAATATAGAAATAGGAGAGGGAAAGAAAGTTTCACAGTGGAGAAAACTGACAAATACTACCTTAGCTGATAAGATTGATAGTTAGAAATTGTATTTGATACAATGGGATAATAATGGCAATTTATTTCTGGTATCTTTCTCCCCATAATACCTCACACCAATTGAACCTTGAGCAAAACCACATACAAATTCCAGCAGGATTGGATCCTACAAAATATCTAATCAGTATTCCTCAAAATTTTCAAAGTCATCAAAGACAAGAAAAGTCTGAAAAACTGCCACAGAAACAAGTGCCTAAAGAGGCAGGAAAACTAAATGTAATATGGAGCAGTTGAAAAGCATTAGGTTAAAAACTAAAGAAACATAAATAATCATTCTAAGTATATTATACACAGTTACTCATTTCATCTAGCTTTACTTCAACTAACAATAGAACAGTATTCAACACTAATAGTATAGAGTTAACTGTCCAAAGATTCATAAAACATATGGTTGGTTAGTAAAGATAGAGAGCTAGAGGAACCCAAACAAAAGCAGAAGTAACTGTCTTATCGTAATGGTTGATTGATTGTGTCAACTTTCGAAATTTAGAAGTTTAACAAAATTGACTTGGCAATTCTACACCCTAGGGGGGTGGGTCTTCAACCGGATGGTGTAAAGGGGAAATAGGGAAGCACAGATTAGCTTCTGTTCTTTGGAGGAGCACCAGTCTTTGTTTGCAGTTTGTACATCATCTCCTGGCTTCCAGCATAGACTATCTGGCTTCCATTGTAAACTTTTAAGCCTTCCATTGCAGACCCATTGGCCTCTTGATACAGACTTGCATGGGATACTGCAGTAAACTCCAGAGCTCAAACTGAAACTGTTCATCTCTGGTGTGTAGATACTCTCTGCACTCTTCCTCAACCAACTCTGGGGGGTGACCATCATAAACCAAACTTATAATTTGTTATACATTTGTATATCTTGTGTTACATCTGTTTCTGTAGCAAAACACTGACTGATATACTTATTTTCAGACAAGGTAGACTTCAAACCCAAACTAATCAGAGAAGGCAAAGAAGGTCTCTACATATTGGTTAAGGGAACAATTCAAAAGGAAGAGATAGCAATTATTAATGTACATTCACTGAGCAACAGTGAATATACGTTAATAATCAAAAACTATACAACATAAAAGATCAGATAAACATAAGCACAATTATAATGAAGGACCTCAATACTCCACTGTTACAAACAGACAGAAAACTAGACAAAAAATTAACAAAGAAATACTAGAGATGAACAAAACCTTTGAACAAATGGACTTATTAGATATCTACAGAATGATTCACTCCAAAACAACAGAGTAGACGTTCTTCTCAGTAGCACATGGAACTTTATCTGGAACAGACCACATACTAGCAGCCAGTGAAGTTTGCTTAAATAAATGCAAAATAATTGAAATTATACCATGTATATTATACCATGTATATTAACAAAATTAGAATTTCGTGGAAAGGAAGCCACTGAAATTGTGCAAATGCATGGAAATTAAACATTATAGTCTTGAATAATCAGTAAGTCACACAAGAAATCAAGGAAGAATTGAGACAGTTCCTAGAATTAAATGATAATTCCAGTATAATATCCTAGAACTTGTGGGACAAAAATCAAAGTAGTCCTAAGAGGAAAGTGTGCAGCTGTGAATACTCACAAATACAGGGCGAGCCCAAACAAATAACCTAATGATGCACCTGAAGGTCCTAGAAAAACAAGAACAATCTAAATCTAAAGCTAGGACAAGAAAGGAAATTATAAGTATAGGAACAGAAATCAATGAAATGGAAACAGAGACTAAAAAAAATTCAAAGAATCAACAAATTGAAGAGCTGGCTCTTTGAAAGAATAAACAAAATAGACAAACCCATAGCTATTGTTACCCTCCCAAATATGAAAATAGACCCAAATCAATGCAACTAGAAATTAAAAAGGTGAAATCACAATGGACACTGCCAAAACCCAGAAAATTATTAGTAATTATTTCATAAACCTGTAGGTCAATGAATGAGAGGATTCAGAAGGAACAGATAAATTCTTAGGCACATACGAATTACTGAAACTGAGCCAAGAAGGTATAAACAACAACAGACAATGAAATTGAAACAGCAATAAAATACTTATTACTGAGAAGCTCAGGTCTTGAAGGATTCACTGATGAATTCTACAAGAGCATCCAGAAAGTTCTAATGCCTATTCTTCTTAAACTCTTTAATGAAATCAAAAGGTAAGGTCTATTCCTAAAGTCATTCCTGGAAGCTAGCATTGCTGTCATCTGAAAAATAGATAAGAAATATCCAAAAAAGAGAACTACAGGCCAATTTTTTTAAAAAAAGAACATAAATGCAAAAATCCTCAGCACAATACTGGCACAGAGTGTAAAAAATCCCCATAAAGATCACACATGGTAACCAAATAGTGTTTATTCTGGGATATCAAGATGGTTCAGTGTACACAAATCAACAAATGTAAAGCATCACATTTATAGTAAACAAATCAATAAGTGTAGAACATCACATAAACAAGAACAAAAATCACATGATCATCTTAAAAAACACAGAAAAAACCTGTGACAAAATTCAACATCCATTCATGATAAAATTCCTAAGGAAAATAGTTACAGAAGGATCTTAAGTCTTTCTGATAAAAGCCATTTATGCTAAACCTGAGAAAGTTGTATTAAATGGGGAAAACTGAAAGCTTTTTCTTCTAAAATCAGGAAGAAGACAAAAATGTCCAGTGTCACTACTTCTATTCAAAGTAGTACTTGAAGTTTAACCAGAGAAATCAGGCAAGAGTAAGAAATAGAAGGAATATGTACAGGAAAGGAAGAAGTCAAATTGTCCTTATTTGTAGATGATATGATCCTTTGTGTGGAAGACTCAAAATATTCCACTGAAAGACTTCTAGAATATATAACCAAATTCAGCAATGTGACAGGATACAAGATTAACATGCAAAAGTCAACAGTGTTCCTATACTCTAAGAATAAACTCACCAAGAGAGAAATTAGGAGAATAATACCAGTCGTAATAGCATCAAGAAAAACTGAATACTTAGGAATTAAACTAATCAAGGAAGTGAACAACAAAAAGTACACGCTCTGAAAGAGGAAATTGACAAGCATAGCTGAAAATTCAAAGATATGCCTTGTTCTTGAATAGGTAGAATGATTATAGTCAAAAATAGTTATACATTCAAAATTGACACACAGATTTGATACAATCTCAATCAAAATACCAGCAGTATTCTTCTCAGATGTAGAGAGAAGAATCCTAAAATTCATATGAAAACAGAAGAGATCCAGAATAGCAAGAGCATTCCTGAGTAACAAGAGCAAAGCAGGAAGCATCACAATTTCAGAGTTGAAGTTATATTACAAGGCTATGTGATAAGAATAGCATGGTACCAGTACAAACAGACATAAATTGATAGTACATAATACAGGATACAGAAACAACCCCAGGCATATTTACTGGAGGAAAGACAGCCCCTGTAATAAATGGTGCTGGGAATACTGACTATCTGCAGGCAGAAGATTGAATGTAGACCCATATATTTCACCATGTGCTAAACTAAAATAAAAACATATCAAAGATCTAAATGTTCATATGATACACTTAATCTGTTGGAAGATAAACTAGGTAAAACTATTGAAGGCATAAACATAGGCAAGAACTTTCTGAAAAGAGCGCCAATGGCCTAAGAGGTAATATGAGAATCAACAGATAGAATCATTTTAAATTAAAAAGCTCTGCACATCAAAAGAAACAACCAACAGAGTGAGGAGACAACCTACAGAATGAGAAAAAATTGTTCCAGCTATTTCTTAGATAAAAGAGTAATACCTAGAATAAATTAAAAAAACTCAAAACAAACCACCCAAAGTAAAAGACTCAATCATAAAATGGACAACTGAAATAGACATTATTCAGAAGAAGTACAAATGATAAATAAGTAAATGAAAAAAAATCAGCATCACTGGCCATCAGGGAGATAAATGCAAGGTAAAACAGCACTGAATTTCGTTTCACTCCAGAAAGAATGACTGTCATCTAGAAATCAAATGTTGACAAATGCTTATGAAACTGTGGGGAAAAGGAACCCTTGTGCACTGGTGCTGGGAATCTAAACTGGTGTAACTACTATGGAAATCCTTATGAAAATTCCTCAAAAATCTAAAAGAGAAATTTCGTTTGATCTAGCTAATTCCCTTGTATGATCTTCCCCAAACTGTTAAAGACATCATATAAGAGTGATATACACATATCCACATTTATTGCAGCATAGTTCACCATAGCCAAATCTTGAAAGCAGCCTTTATGTCCAGTAATAGATAAATGGATAAAGAAAATGTATTTATACACAATGCAGTACTACTCTACTATAAAGAAGGATAAATTTGAGTCATTTGTGGGAGAATCGATGTAACTTGAGAGCACAATGTTAAGTGAGATAAATCAGACACAGAAATTTAAACATTGAATGGTTTCTGTTATATAAGAAATTCAAAATATAAATAAAGAGCATAATAAAAGGTAGCTAATAGGAAGTAGAGAGACAGATTTTGTTCAGATGGGAAGGAGATCAAGAGATGGAAGAAGAGGGAGGGAAAGAGAGAGAAATGGATCAAAAACAAATTGACATGTGTTACATACATGTCTTGACTCCTCATAAGGAATGTAATAATTATGTAATGAAAACATGTACTAATGAGAAATAAAAAACAGAAAAGAGAAAATTAAGAACAACATGGCCTGGAAATCAACCAGTATAGTAGCTGTACCAGTTTACTGACTGAAGTGCAGCCCTACCTGTGGATGTTAATGTCTAATAAATGTTAGCCACTGTAATGTTTTAAGAAAATAAACAAATACTAATTAAAGGGAAAGTATTTGTACTAAAATAATACATTTAGGCAATTAAGAACTGAAATATGAGCCAAAAGTATCATACTTGGTCAAAATGGTATTTAATTGTAGTCAGAGATGAAGAGTAATAATCACCCAAAAAGATTTGGAAGCTTATTCCCCTAAAGCTTCATGAAGGCACTCTTGAAAAATAAGCTTCAGATAGCTAAAATGATGGAGGGACTGGATTAGAAGCCATAAATACACATGTATTGTATATATATTAATCCAATGAATGCAAATTACATTGTTTATTAATGAGATTTTATAATATATCATGGTTATATGTGTGACAATATATGAAGAATCTGAGGAATAATTGGGAAAGGTTTAGAAGTATAATAAGTTCATTCATTACCTTATAAGTAAAAATGTTTTAAAGAACATGATTTCAAGTTAATTACTAGGTGAGAGGAAGAAATATGAGGAGTACTATTGTCTAATTTCTACCTTGTGTATGGTAGGGAATCAGTAGCAAAAGAGAGTAAAAGGTGAGAGAGAACTAATGGCATTGTTAGAAAAGTAATGAGAACCAAATTATAAACCTTCTTAAATATCAAAGATATGCTAAAAACAGAGGTGAGTAGAAATAAAGTATACCACATATTTAAAGACAGAATATAATAATGCATATGTACACCCATGATATGATAGGCTGAACTAAATACATTGAATATATAAGTAAATATAATTATGCTTAATTATTGAAAATTTTATAATGGGATTGTGTAACGAAGCAAAATCTAATACTATGTTATATACAGGACATATAATTTGAAAAAATTCAGAAAGTGATTAAAAATATAAGAAAAGTAAGTCATTCTAGCTTGATATTGACTAGGCAACATTTAGATCTGAAAGTGTTGAAAGAGAAAAAGAGCATCTTGTGATCTCAAAGCTTATAATCTACAAAAAAGATATAACAATTATTAATTAAGCTTATATTTCCATAACCCAGCAACAAAAAAACTTAGACAAAAACATACCAACAACAGGTAATTTTAATACATTCTCTGAATTTTAATTAAATCAAGGGGATAAAAATATTAATATGGGCATAGATCCAATCAGTAAGATGTACCTTAAAAATTTTCAACATAGATAGTAGAAAATGCACTCTGTTTTAAAAGGCATGTGAAAGTCTTGTGTGCTGGCACATGTCTATAATCCTAGCACTTGGAAGGCTGAGGCAGGACGATCACTGGATGTTCAAGGGCAGTGTCATGATTTGTGTTTAGACGTCCCCCCCAAAGCCTCATATAGTCATAGGGTTTTTGTAGAAGTGACTAAATCTAAAGTGTGTGATTTATTCCTCATGTAATGCTGGTACTGAGGGTGCTGGGGTTAGCCAGGCACAAGGGCCTGGTGGTACCATACTCCAGGGGTGTGTTCCATATAGCTGCTTGGATCGCAGAGGTTCTGAACTCCACCAGCCAGGCACAAGGGCATGGAGCCACACTCTGGGGGTGTGTCCCTGCTAGCCACCTGAGTCCCAGAGGTTCTGGACTCCACCCAGCCAGGTGCTAGGCCACATTGACACACTCCAGGGGTGCATCCCTACTAGCTGCATGGAGGATCCAAGCTCTGCTCAGCCCAGCATCCCAGAGCAACCCAGTGCAATCCATCAGGGGAATGCCTGGCCAGCCTCACAGGTAACAGAGCACAAGTCTCCATTGACATAGTTCAGGGGTGTGCTCAGGCTAGCCCCAGAGATATCAGAAGATTGAAGCTCTCCCTAGCACAGCATACCAGTGCAATCCATCGGGAGGCTGCCTGACTAGCAGCACGGGTCCCAGGGGAAAATGACAAAAGGAAAGAGCAAGATGAAATCTCAGTCCTCTAGCCTACCAAGAACAAACCCAGGACACACTGAAGTGGGAGACACTAGAAATCACATAATTCAACTTTCTGAAATGATAGCAACTGAAGAAAGGAAACAACTCCATTAAGCTATAGAGGAAATCAGATCAGAAATAATCTCTCAGGTAAAAAAAGAAAAGGCAAACATTACGAAAGAAATGTTGAGTGCATCTAAAAAAGATCTAGGAAAAAAATAGAGGAACATAAGAAAATGATGGAACCCTTGAATGAACAATATGAGACAGAATTAGAATGCATGAAACAGATTCAAAGGGATATTCAAGAAATTTAAAATTCCATTGAAAGCTGGAAAAACTGCTTGGATGAAGCTGAAGATAGATAGACTCTCAGACCTAGAAGACAGGATGGAAGCTTATGGTCACAAAAGAAAAGATCTCTTAAAAATAACAAGAAACCAGGAAACAACAATTCAACAGCTGCAAGATGATGCCAAGAGAAATAATGTAAGACTGATAGGTGTCAGTGAAAGAGCAGGGATCAGCACAAATGACATACAAAGACTATTTACAGAAATAATACCAGAAAATTTTCCAAACATGGGAAAAAATCTGATAAGTGAAGCATATAGAACCCCAATTAATCATAAGCAAAATTAATATTCACCCACACATATAATTAGGATATCAGAAATTCAGCACAAAAACAGGATACTAAAAGCTGTCAGATAAAAAACAGATCACCTACGAAGGAAAGCGTATCAGAATCACAGCAGACTTCTCAAAACAGACCTTCAAGCTAAGAAGAGTTTGGAGTGAAGTATTTCAGGTCCTGAAAGAAAACAACTTTCAACCCAGATTGATGTACCCTGCAAAAGTATCTTTCAAAATTGATGGAGAAATGACATACTTCCACAATAAAGAACAACTGAAGAAATTCATGACCACCAAACCAACACTACAAAGAATACTGAAAGATACTGTAGAGACAAAGATAACTACAATCCCAAGAACAAGAGCAGAAGGACCACTAAGCAGGGCAAACAATTAAACAGAAAAGTAGAAAACCAACAATAGAAAGATAACATGACGGGGATAAGTCAGTTCATATCAGTTATATCCTTCAATGTAAATGGTCTCAACTCACCAATAAAAAGAAACAGACTGGCAGAATGGATTAAAAAATAAATCAAACAATATGCTGTGTACAAGAAACATATGTAACTCAAAAAGAAATTCATAGACTAAAAATCAAAGGATGGAAAGCAATATTTCATGCAACAGGAACCCAGAATAAAGCAGGGGTAGCTGTTCCTTTTGCAGACAATGTGAACTTCAACCAAAAATGATCAAAAGAGATAAAGAAGGTCACTACATACTAGTTAGGGGAAAACTTCAAGAGAAAGAGATTATGATAATAAATATATATGCATCAAATATGAGAGCACCCAACTATGTAAGAAAAATATTAATAGACATTAAAAATCAAATAAGCAATAATACAGTTATAATGGGGGACCTTAATACCCCATTGTCACAAAGAGACAGGTCAACCAAACAAAAAATCAACAAAGAAATAGCAGGACTGAATCAAACTTGTAAACAATGGACCTAGTAGATGTGTACCGAGTGTTTCACCCAACAACATCAGAATGCACATTCTTCTCAGCTGCACATGGGTTATTCTCTAACATAGATCATATTCTAGCCCACAGAACATGCTTAAATAAATGAAAAGAAATTGAAATAATTCCATGCATATTATCTGACCATAAAATTGGAAATTAATGACAAAAATCCCCACAAGAATTCCATAAAAACATGGAAATTAAATAACATTCTCCTAAACAACCAATGGGTCACAGGGGAAATTAAAGAAGAAATTAAACAATATCTACAATTGAACGAAAATACAAATACAACTTACCAGAACCTGTGGGACACAATGAAAGCAGTCCTCAGAGGGAAATTTATAGCACTAAACTCCCACATCAGAAAAATGGAAAGAACACAACTAATGCTGCACCTCACACTTCTAGAAAAAGGAGAGCAAGTCCAGCCCAAAGAAGGAGGAAATTACAAAGAAATTCATGCAATTGAAACTAAGAAAACAATACAAAGAATTAATGAATCAAAGAGTTTGTTCTTTGAAAGAATAAATAAAATTGATAAACTCCTAGTAAACCTTACCAAAAAGAGGAAAGAAAAAACTCAAATTCATGCAATAAGAAATGAAAAGGATGAAATCACTAAAGACCCTGTGAATATACACAAGATCATCAGTACCTACTTTGAAAACCTTTATTTCCATAGGTTTGATAACACAGAAGAAATGGACAGATTCCTAGAAACATATGAATTACCAAAACTGAATCAATAAGATGTAAAACTGCTGAATAACTCATTTTTGTTAATGAAATTCAAAGTATAATTAGAACCTTATCAACAAAGAAAAGCCCAGGTCCTGACACATTCACTGCTGAATCCTGCAAGAAATTCAAGGAAGACTTAATGCCAACACTTCTCAAACTCTTCAATGAAATTGAAATGGAAGCAAGTCTCCCTAACTCATTCCTGGAAGCAAGTATTACCCTAATACCAAAACCAGAGAAAGACCCAACCAAAAAACAGAATTACAGGCCAGTGTCCCCATGAATATAGATGCAAAAATCCTCAATAAAATACTGGCAAATAGAATGCGACAAACCATTAAGTAGACTATACACCATGATCAAGTGGGATTCATCCCAGGAATGCAGGAGTGGTTAAACATACTGAAATCAGTAAACATAATACACCATATCAACAAAGCCAAAGACAAGAGTCACATGATCATCTCAAGAGATGCAGAAGAAGCTTTTGACAAAACCAACACTCATTCATGATAAAAACCCTACAGAAAATTGAAATAGATGGTTTCTACCTCGATCTGATAAAAGCCATATATGATAAACCAATATCCAGCATCTTACTAAATGGACAAAAACTGAAATCTTTAACTTAAAATAAGGAAAATGACAAGGATGTCCATTATCACCACTCCTATTCAATATAGCTCTGGACACATTAGCCAGAGCAATTAGACAATAGAGAGAAACAAAAGGAATAAGAATAGGAAAGGAAGAAGTTAAATTATCATTATTTGCTGACGATATGAAACTCTACATGGAAGACTTCCAGAACTTCATTGCAAGACTTCTAGATATAATAACCAAATTCAGTAATGTTGCTGGATATAAGGTCAACACTCAAAAATCAATAGCATTCTTGTACACAAACAACAAACTCACCAAGAGAGAAATAAGGGAAACCACATGATTCACAATAGCATCCAAAAAAAAAAAAAAAAAAAAAAAAAAAAAAAAAAAAAAAAAAAAAAAAAAAAAAAAAAAAAAAAAAAAAAAAAAAAAAAAAAAAAAAAAAAAAAAAAAAAAAAAAAAAAAAAAAAAAAAAAAAAAAAAAAAAAAGAAATACCTGGGAATCAATCTAACAAAGGAAGTAAAAGATCTATACATTGAAAATTACATTACTCTGAAAAGGGAAATCAAAGAGGATTTCAGACAATAGAAAGACATTCCCTGTTCACGGATAGGAAGAATAAACATTATGAAAATGGCCATTCTCCCAAAATTGTTATGCAGATTTAATGCAATTCCAATCAAAACACTATTTGCATATCTCACAAATCTAGAGAAATCATTCTTAAAATTCATCTGGAACCAGAAGAGACCTAGAATAGCAAATGCAATTTTGAGGAACTAAGGTAAGGCAGGAGGCATCACAATCCCTGACTTGAAATTATACTATGAATCTACTGTGATGAAATTGGCATGGGACTGGAACAAAAACAGACCTGAAGATCAATGGAATAGATTAAAGGATACAGTCAAAACTACAAACACACTCAGCCGCCTCATCTTTGACCAAGGGGCCAAACACTTTCACTGGAAAAAAGATAGCCTCTTTCATAAGTGGTGCTGCAAGAACTGGCTTTTCATATGCTGAAAATAAAAACTAGACTCATGTCTATCACCTTGCACTAAACTAAAGTCAAATGGATCAAAGGGCTAAATATTAAAACAGTAGCACTAAATCTGCTGGAAGACAAGATAGGTAGAAATCTTGAAGATATGGGGGTAGGCATAGAGTTCATGATCAAAAAACAAACTGCATGGGAAATATTTCCCAGAATCAACAACTGAGATCTCATCTTATTAAAAAGTTTTTGCATATCAAAAGAAGTCAACAACAGGGTGAAAAGAAAACCAATGAATTGGGAAAATATCTTGGTCAACTGTCCCTCAGACAGAAGACTTCTATCTAGAACATAAAGAGATTTAAAAAAAAATCTGGCCCCCACAATTCAAGGACCCAATCCAGAAATGGGCATCTGAGATGAATATACACTTCTCAGCTGGAGGAATACAAATGGCAGGTAAATATATGAAAAATGTTCAACATCAATGGTCATTTGAGAAATGCAAATTAAAACAACACTGAGATTCCATCTCACACCAGAAAGAATGGCCGGGATCAAGAAATCAACCAATAACAAATGCTGGAGGGACTGTGGGGAAAAAAGAACTCTTCTCCACTGTTGGTGGGAGTGTAGACTGGTGCAGCCACTGTGGAGATCAGTGTGGGGATTCCTCAAAAAGCTAAGACTAGCAATTCCATTTGACCCAGCTATCCCACTTCTGGGCATATTCTCAGAAGAATTGAAAACATCACACCACAGCGATATATGTGCACTCTTGTTTATAGCAGCACAATTTGTAATAACCAAATATTGGCAAGAACCTAGTACCCACCAATCAAGGAATGTATAAAAAAGATGTGATGTTTTTATACAGTGGAATACTACTCAGCTCTAAAGAAAGATTACATCGAGGCTTTCATAAATAAATGAAATACTGTAAATACTGTATTGTCTCCCTAGTGTAGGAAAGAGTATATATGATCCAAAATCTACAATAAATATTGTGTAAGGGTAAGAAACTGTTTAAAGAGGAAAAATAACTGGGATAGGGGATAGGAGGAAAGAAGGAAAGGAAAAGAAAAAAGGCAAATTTGTATATATATACATAAGATAGCTAAAATGACTATACTACTAATTGTATCAGTTCTTGGAAAAGAAAAGTTAATACTTATATGATTAGATCAATTTTACATGTCTATATCTGTTAATCTAAGCAACCCTTTTGAAGGTAACAATATGCAATATTACAACCATTGTTAAATTCCTATCATCTTGTTTTGTAGACCTATACTGTCATTGTTTTGGGTTTGTTATTATTGTTGTTTGTTTTTCTCTTTTGCTTTTTATTTTTCTTTTCTGTGTCTTTTCTTCTCTTAAGTAAAAATAAATAAATAAATAATTACATAAATAAAAATGCTGGAATTAAGAGTGGGCGATTGCTGGATTGGCACCACCCTAATCCTAGTAGACTGGATACAACATAAGGGACAAAAGAGTTTCGTTTAGCTCTCCCTTGCTCACTTCTGTTGTCTTCTGCTGCCGTAAACTGTTTCTCCTCCGGGATGCCCCTCTGCCAAGCCACTCTGCCTTGTAGCCAGCCAATTAAGGACTGAAACTTTGACAAACTGTGAACTAACTAAATCTTTTCTCTCTTAACTTTGAGTGCCAGGTATTTTGTCTCAGTAACAATAAAAGTAATTAAGACAGGCAACCCTTACTACCTATGAGTTCAAGGCCAGCCTGAACAGCATAGAGAGACTGTCTCAAAAAGCAAAGCAAACTAATAAGTAACAATAAAAAAATCAAAGGCATGTGAAACATTTACAAAAATTTATCATTTTTAAACAACAAAAAGGATCTCAATCAATTCCAAAAAGTAGAAAAATTACAAATAATATTTTTCAATTAGTGTGATAACATATACATTAGCAAAACCATTATAATATTATTAGTTAACTCAGACCAAAGAAGTTACCAAAGGAAATTTTATAGCCTTCAAAATAGTTATAGTGACAGAAGATGAAAAAGAGAAAAGAAACAAATGAAAATTCCCTCTTAAAACAGCATCGGTATTGATAACAAAAAGGAGAAGACTGATTGAGCCAGGCTAGGTTGCATAGGGCTACAGTCCCAGGTACTTGGAAGGTTGAGATGAAGAGGATCATTAGTTCTGGGCAGCATAATGAGACCAACATAGCACAATTAGGGGATACAAATTTCTCCTGTTTACTGGCTGTGAGACCACTGCTCTCCATTCACCTGAACTTGGGCAATGGCCCAAAATCAACCTTTGACCCCTCCCCAGTGCTTACTTTATGATGATCCCAGGTAAGGGAAGCAAAGACACCAGTCCTGTTAAGGAAAATGCTTAAAATTCCAAAGCAAGTTGCAGATGCATCTGATCTCTCTGAATGCCCTAGAATTACTTCCTTGCCCTGGAGTTCATTGAAAATTAATGCATATGGACTTCGTCTTATATATGCAATTATAATAGAGTGAATTATTGGAAAGGACATGCAGTAGATGCTATGAACAGGGCTCAGCACCCTGTCAGTCATACTGTCAATCGTGTTCTGCAGGACCCTGATGGGAGGCACTTTAAAGCAGGTGGGACATTTAAACCCCTATACTGTACACCCTCTGCTTTCCTTTTTCAGGCTCAAACCTGCTCACTACAATCATATTATAACTTTAAATTTTGCTGCTGTCTCCTTGCTGTTGTGTGTTGCATCCAATTCTTTGTTCAACTGGAAACCTGTCCTCAGACTCCATAACACGAAATGACA
>RJWM01036398.1:0-18150 GCA_004363535.1 Dasyprocta punctata
TATTTTTGAATTTCAATTTCATAGTGAAGATTTGCAGTACCCTTGTCAATTATGCTTGAATGGCTCGGTTTTTAGAATTCTTCATAATTTCTTCATATATTGTAATGCCACAAGTCAAATAGTTCCACTTTCTATTTAGTTTGATAATTCTATGTCTTTTACTTTCTTTTATGCCGTGACTAGATTATCCAATAAAATAATGAGTAGAAATAAGTTTAGATATTCCTTTCTTAGTCCTGATTTTAAAATAAATACACGGAGCTCACTACCAATCATAGTAAATTTATCTTATCTTTAGAGATGACATTTATCAATGAGAAAGAATTATTTTTCCATACCTGCATTTTCCTGAACATTGTTTTATAGTGAATTACATTTTATGAATTTCAAATATGTGTCACACAATTGTGAGACATGGTAGACTTGCAATTCATAGAGTAGTCTGGGAACTCAGGCGGGATTTTAATTCTGGGTTTAAGGCAAAATTTCTTAAATTTTTTTTCTCTTATGAAACTCAGATTATTGGATTAAGGCTGTATTATTAAGGGCAATTTATTTTACTTTAAATCAAGTTATAGTAAATATTAATAGTATCAACAAATCATCTTTACAGCACTGTCTAGACATGTGTTTTCCAGGTAACTGGGCACCTAAGAATTAGAATCATTAAATACCACATTTCCTATATCTTATTAGATTTGATTTGGTATCATTTTATTTAGAAATTTTGTATCTATTTCCAGGACGTATAGTGTGTGGAAATTTATTTCTTTTATAATGCATTTTACTAGGATTTTTTGTTTGTTTGTTTGTTTGTTCTTATATCTGCGGGTAATGACAGTCTGATATATTAAACTGGGGAGAATTCCTTCTGCAACTTTCTGTAAGATTTATTATAGATTTTTTTCAATTTTTTAAAAATTCGGTGAAACTCACTACTGAAGTTATACAAGTCTGGCATATACTTCTTATGAGGATTTTTACTACGTGAAGAATTTTTAAAGTTACTGTAGGAATATTTAGGCATTCTACTTTCTTTTAAGTGAGCCTTAGTAATTCTTCTCATTCAAGAATTATGTTCATCTTAGGTAAATATTTAACTTAATAAGTGTAAATTTATTTACATTAGTTTTAATTTTCTTTATGATATTTGTAACTTCTGTAGTGAAGTATGTATATAATTTCAAATGCTGTTGCTGTGTCTTCTCTAATACTTTTACTGGCCACTGTGACTAGAAAACACTTCAGTGATCTTGTTAAGCAAATGGACTTTGTTTTCATTTATTTTCTTTACTGTTTCTCTGTATTCCATGTGGTAAATATGCTTTAGATTTTTTATCTCCTTATACTTCTTCTTTTATTTTCTTGTCCGTGGTTTGAGGTCCTACTTTTATTTCTAACACGCTATGATATTACCAGTAACTCCTGGTGAAAGGCATTCCATGATTCAATAAATTTTATTTTGTTATTTTATTTAGTTCAAAATGATTTTTAGTGGTTTTGTGAGTTCTTCTTTGAATTATAGCTGTACTAATGTTCAAATATATGGGAATATTTCAGGGATTTTTACTAATGTTTTCTAATTCAGTTCTATTTTTCTTAGAGAATATGCTTTGAATGAGTTAAATATATTTAAATTTACGTAGACTTATTATGTCTCAATATATTCTCTCTTGTAAATGTAAAATGTGGTATTGAGAAGAACATTAATTAGTTGCGTCATAAAAGTCTTCATACATTTAAATCTGTCCAACTGGTATGAAATCATCATTCAAGTCCTCTGTACATGTATGAATATCTTATCTAATTGTTCAATCAACTTTTTAGAGAAAGATGTTGTATTGGTTTGATTCTGTGTCCCTCCAAGGCGACACGTAATTTGAACTGGGCTGAGTCTGACATTCATGATTGGTTTGTTGTCCTGTGCTGGAATTGGTGATGTGACTGCTGCACCCACCCCTAGGTGCCTTGGAACCAACTAAGTATGGACTGAAACCCCAAGAACTGTAAGAAATAAACCTTTCATGCCCTAATTTTGGGCATCAGGTATTTTGTCTCAGCAACGAGCGAAAAAACTAAGACGGATGTTAAAATATCTTAAAGTATTCTTGTTTTGTTTTATTTAACTCACTTTAATTTCTGTAGGTTTAGTTTCTAGTACCTTAAAGATCTGTGATTAGTTGCATAAGTGATTAAGACTTGAATGCTTTTTTGATAAATAATTTTATCAACATGATAGGAATTGCTTTAGCTCACATAATACTCTTTACTCCAAATTTTATTTTGTCCAATATTAATAGTCACACTAATTTCCTTTTGATTACTTTAAGTAAATATCATTCTCCATTTTTTAAACATTTAACCAATTTACATTTATTATTGAAACTATGTCCCACTATCCTGATATGTCTTCTTCAACTAATCAATCTCAAACTCCTAACTGCATTGAATATAATGATGATTTGTGTCTACTTTTAATATATCATCTATTGCTTTCTATTTCTCTCTTTTTCCTTTTTTCTCCTTACTATGGCTTCTTCCACATGTCCCACCAAATCCTCATGTGGACATAGGTGCAACTTTTCAAGATGAGTGGATCTAGGGCATGTGATGCTAGGATAAGGATGTGATTCTAGAATTGACTCATGGTGGATGCTAGGATTAAAGGTGCCCCAACTTTGGTGCGAGAGCACGCTACCTAAGGGTTGGTTGACTGAATAGAATTTAAAGGACAAAAAGGGGGTTGCCGCTGTTGCCAGTTGTCACTTTTTGATTGCTGTTGGTTTCCTCCCTACTTGAATGCTTTGCTGCCTTACTGCCTTCTGCCCACCATGAACTGTTTCTCTTCTGCAACGTCCCTCTGCCACACCACTCGTCTTGGTGCTAGTGGACTAAGAACTGAAACCTCTACAAACTGCAAGTTAAATAAACCTTCCCTCCTTTAAATTTGGGTGTTGAGTATTTTGTCTCAGCAGTGAGAAAAGCAGCAGTCACTTCTTTTCTGTTTTCTTCAATTGGGCATTTTATAATTTTATTTAATTTCTGCTAATTAACTATAATTCTTTGTTGTGTTACTTTAGTGATTGCTTTATATAATATACCTCCAACTTTGTCTTATTACAGTTGACTTCAAGTAACATCCTCTACTTTTAAAATAATTTAAGAAATGTATGGTAATATACTTCCATGCCAAACTATATTTTTATGTTTCAATACCCAGAATACATTGTTATTTTGTTTAGATAGTCAGTTACACTTCAAGGTAAACACATAAAACAAAATATGTAGCTATCCATATACTTACCATTTCTGGTATAGCTTATTGCCATTTTCTCATATGGTAACAGCTTCTCCTTGTCAAAAAAACTTCCTTGCATATTGCTTGCACAGTATATTTTGCTAATGAGATATACTGCAGCATTTGTGCATGTGGTAATGTTGTTATTTTACTTATTAAAAGGTATTTTTTGTGGGTATAAAAATTTAAATTTAGAAGTACTTTTTTCATTCTCACTGGACTATTATACAATCTTCAAATTTTATTTGAGTGTTTTGTTTGTATCTTAAAAAGTATATTTCTAGTTTCTAATCTGACATGTGGAGAGCTTGGAATGCATCACTGTTAAGTTTCTGTCAAGAAAAAAGATTAAAACACTGAAAATCAATATCTCTTTTAGATCCAGCAAAGAATTGATGTCACAGAGCACGTAACTGGAGCATAACATCCTATTAAAGTAGACCAGTGCTAGAGCTACCATCAGGCTGGAACACATAAAGAAGCAATTGACTACACTAGGCAACTTGAATGCAGAGTAGATAAAAATATATTTTAAAATTCTAAAGATCTGCCCATTGAAAATTCTCCATATTTTTCTTTTTGCATTTTACCACTAGGAGCTCCATAAGGTGATTATTGGGAAGATCTGAGAACAATTCACCTCTTCTTTTGTCAGAGTAAGAGGAACAAAAAGTAGTGGTTGTAAATTAATGTTGAAACATGTAATACTCTTCAACAAAGGCCTGCATTAAAGGGATATTGTTTTACAGTGCTTACCAAGTTTGGAGGTAGAAAAACACTCAACTCCTACAGAATAAATCTTAGAAAATTAAAATAAACATTAAAAACATATTCAAGGCTTTATTGGACAACAGATGGAAAATATAAATGGGCAGATGAATGGACTTTTCCAAATCAAAAGGAAGTAATAGAAATTGAAAGTTCTATAACAGATATAAAGAATATCATAAATCTCAGAATAGCCAAGGAAATAATTAAGGAGATTGAGAATGCTGTAGAAACTTCTCAATGCAGAATTCAGGGAAAAAATAGGAATAAAACATCTGGAAAAAATATCTAAAACTTTGGAACTATTAAAAAACATAGTACACATTTAATGAGACTATCAGAAGAATAACAAAAGAGAAAGGAAAAGAAGAAATATGGTGACTAAAAAGGTTTTTTTTTAAATGTTTGACAAACACAAAGCCATAGATCCAGAAATATCAGAAAATACCATCCAGGATATAGACATAGACATAGACATAGACATAGACATAGACATAGACATAGACATAGACATAGACACAATTCTACCTTCAGAAAAATAAAAACCAGAGAAAATCTTTAAATACAGCAGGAACAAATATAGGGTATGTTAGAAAAGTCTGAGCTAGAAACTATATATTACAGCAATGTAATAAAGAGAAAGGAATTTGAATATTCAAACCAAACACGAACCAGACATGAACAGGTATTGTATTATTTTAAAATAGCTATAAATGAATTGTAGATGTATATTGACATAAGGAGCAATGTCAATAATGGTGAATTATGAAACATGTTTATCTAAAACCAAACAATAATAAAAATGTAGAGAACAAATAATGAAAGAGGTAGAGCATCAAGTAAAAATGCCACCATTTTTATTTGGGTACACAATTTTAATGTGTATGCACTTATGTAAATATATAAAAAATGTAATCATACATGATGAGAAAACAAATAGAATCATAAAAAGCAACAGACAAAGCTACTTCAGTTTGAAATTTCCTAATCTGAAAATGTGATTTTTTTTTGAGCCAAGGCTCTCAAAAATTTTTATATTTTGGAGCATTTCAGATATCGGATTTTCTAATAAGAGACGTTCAACTGGTAACTATTAAAGTATTCTAACTATTAAAAAAATCAATATCTGAAACATATCTGGTCCCAATTATCTTGGAAAAGGGGTGCTCTATATGTATTATAGTTGGAAATTTTAATTCTTATATCAGTGATGGGCAGATTCAACAGGCAAAAAATCAGGCACTATGTACTCAAATTGATAAGCAGCTACAGAGTTGGAGAATTATAAATCAAATAAATCTGACTGAGAGTTACACAGTAGTTCATCCAACAATATCAGAATACACATCTTTCTCAATACCACATGAATAGATAATCAAAATCAATGCATGGTGAACAACAAAAAAAGCCTTAAGCTACTTTCAAAGGCTATAAATTATGTAAATTTAATTCTCAGGCCACAATTAATATAGAAATTATGATTTTAGTCCGTCTTAAAAAATTTAAATGTGTGGATATATAAAGAACTGACTTTAAAATGATACATGTACAAAAGGAAAAATACTAAGAATTAAAATATTTCGGGCTAAATAATACTGAAAACATAATTTTTCAAGTTTTGTGATGTGGCAGAATTCATAGAAAATACACCTAGAACACATGTAGTAAAGATGAAATATATAAATAAACCTTTAATCTTTAAAAAACTTGAAAAAACTAAGGCTGGGGATATAGTTCAGTGGCACAGTGCCTACCTGGCAAGTGCAAAGTCCTGAGTTCAATTCCCAGTACAAAAAGAGAGAAAACAAAGTTTAGTATATTGAATCCAAAATAAGGAAGAAAAAATAAATATACAGCAAAAATTTAAAAATTGTGAACAAGGAATATAAGAAAAGCAATCAAAGGAAATCCTAGTTCTTTATCAATGAAATAAATACAAATTCAGACAAGCTGAAGAGAATAAAGGAAAGACACATAATACTAATATGACAATGACATTGGATCCAACACAAATGACCCCCATGGTCATTACAAGGATAATAAAGAAATGTTGCTTTGAATCCCATGCTTATAACCTGACAATTTAGATTCAAATTCCTAGAAATATGCCATCTACTGAAACTGATAACAAAAAGAATTTTATAGAAAAAAGTCATTCCAGTAAAGGGCTGAAATGTACACTCCACATGTAATAAATACCAAAATAATAATTCCTCCCTTTTCTGTCTGCCTTTCCCTTACTTCACAGAGGAAGGGAGAGAGGAGGGACTATATACAGTTGACAAAAATTAACTGAAAATGGATCATACATCTAAATTCAAAGAGCAAAATCAATATCTAGATGATAATACAGGAAAAATTATGTGATCTTGAGTTTAGTGATGACATTTGAGGTACTCAAACAAATGCATGAACCATCAAAGAAAAATTGACAAATTAAACCTTATTAAAATGAAAACTTCTGCTCTTCAAAAGAAAAGAAGGAAAAGACAAGCCAAACAATAAATGCCAAGTGAGCATGTGAAAAGATGCTTAATGTCATTTCACTAGAAAACAGCAAATTAAAATACCATTGATACACCACGACAAACCTGTTTTTAATTTTAAAGCTATAAAGTTTAGGATGCAAATCAATTATTTTAGAGCCAATTTATGTGTGATTTTGCTGGTGAAACCTGAAGGATAAAGCATGTAGAAATGTGAAAATGCCAGGTACTCAAAAATACCATCGCTGTAACATGATTGCTTACTCCTCATCCAGTCTCTATAAATTGACATGTTTTGTCTACTATATTTTATATACATAGTGGTTCGTTAGTATCTAACTATTATTCTTCTCTTTTTCCAATGGGAATTTTACTGCAGAGTTGAATAAAATATCGCAATGAGTTTTAGCAATAAAATGATAAAATAGTACTTGGAACTAGGATTTGTTTTTTTTCAACTTTGACTTAATATGAAATTCTAGGTATGTTTTCTCCTTAGAGTACTTTAAAAACGTTAGAAGTCTCATGAGACTAAACAAAGATTATGAATTATCTGTTCAACATTATTAGCAAGATACTGACAGAAGAATATTTAAATATTGATTTGCCTCTTCCAGTAAGAAGGAACAGGGATATAGCTCAGTGGCACAGCACCTGCCTAGCAAGTCACATAATTCTAATATTGATATCTGCCCTCTGAATTTGATTCCCGGTACAAAAAATAAATTAGCTCCAGTAAGAATATATTTTGATGAAAAATTTAGTGCATCATTGAAGTTTCAGATATGATAGCACTACTTCTTACTCTCTTTAAAGAACACACAGAACAAATTTTATCATTGTAACATTGGACTATCCTGGCACATCTGTTCCTACTGGATGTACATGCATTGAATCTATTAGAAGTGATCATCAATGCAGAAAAATCCCTCTTGGGCTTTACTTATTTAGTTAAAGTAGCTACTTGTTGACAATGTATATGAGCTCATCAATGGATCATTCAGTGCATAGGAAGCAAAGTTCAAAACAATTGGAATCTAGAGTAGTGATACATTACAATAGTTATATACACAATTAAACTCTGTGCATATATAACAATGTAAGAAATTAAAATTATAATGATTATTGTGTGTTGATTTTCAACTATGTTTCAAATGGTTGTTCACATGACATGTATTGACATAAGTCATATTCCTAAAATCTCTATGGGGCAGATATTGATACTAGAATTATGTGACTTAAAACTCCTTGATTTATATAACTTGTCCCACATTCCCACAAAAATTAACGAGCAATTCATTGGAGTGAAGGAGGAGTAAAAATGATTATGGTGTGATATGTATATGTACCAATTCTCAAAGATGAATTTAGTACTATACATCAAAAATGTGTTAATAATAGGAACAAAATAATTCAAATGCAGGTTATTTGTCTCAATAGTGTCTGCATATTCAAATGCAGTTAAAATAAGTACTTTGGAGATAAAGGTATTGAGTGTAAACACAAATACATCCAATGGTCTATTTTTTCACAATAGTGATATACAATAAAAGCTCCCCCAAATTAGGCATATAAATAATAAGCATTTTATTCACATATCTGAAAGTTAGTTAGAGCTTATTAAAGCAGACTTCAGTTCTACTGGATTCCAAGCTACAAAGATCAAGATCTGCTTATATGCCTCTAATCTTTAGTAGAGAAATACTTAGCGTAGTCGCAATATGTTCTTGTATCAAAATGTAGGAGTTTGGAACAATCAGTACAGCCCCACAGTCATGTTAGGGTTCTATTTCCTCGACAATGTTTTGGCTAAAATAGATTACTGGCAAGACCCAGTAATAAAGGCAGAAGAAATTATATTTTCCGTTGTGTTCAACAATGAGGTAGTGAACATTTGCAATATCATAATCTGTTCTAGTACACACATACATACATACACCATCATTATTCACTCTAATAGGAACATCCACATACGCTTCTTTCCAATCAAGCATTTCTATCCTCATTTTACTAAATCCACCCAATTGTTTACTGTTTCTCAGGTGTTAAGTTGGGTTTCTTGAGTGTGAGGGTTCAGTTCCAGCAAGGATCACATTTGCAATTGCTTTTTCAAAGACAGAATTCTTGCCTCCTCTTGGTCCCAGTGATGTGCTTGTTTACTGTAAGGAAAAAAAAATTGATATGAGTAAAGAGAAAATAATATTCAAATGACCCAGTGCTACAACTTTTTTTAAAAAGTAGGTAAAAGATAAATTCATACTGCAGTTTGAGCGATTATTTATTTAAAGCCAGAGACATAAGTAGTAATGCTTTTGGCAATTCAGATATTTCGTTTGTCTGATTCAATGTACATTTAACAAGTTGCACTGCCATTGATGTTAATCCAATTGAGTCTATGGAGCCTGATAATTTGATAATTTCTCTTACAGGATATTGGCTTTTTGGTAATATAATAAGCGATATACTTACAGGGAAGCCAAGAGGTGGGGATAATGCTTTATCTACTGAAGGCATTCAAGAATTGACTTTAAAATTAATGTGTGGTGCCTGCGTATGTTCCTAATTCCTAAAACTTGAGAAGGGAAGAATAATTCAGGATTTCACTCTCAGGGTCACAGCATGATGAGCAATCCTTCTGCAGTGAGAGAAATATTTGCTTCATAAAATCCCTGAATGGTTTTAAAAGTCACGTGCCAAACAGATTGGTCTTATGCAAGTGAGAATCAATTTAGAAAAGCTGCCCGTGCCTCTCTACTACCACATGTTCAGCCTTTAAAAACTTATTTCTTCATACTCAAAACAAACATTTTGGAAGACTCTGTGATTATCAGACAAGTTCCCCTCATTTTGCATTGCCATCTGGATGCATATTCCAACACAGCACCATTTTGTCAAGAAAGCTATTCCTGGAAAACAGAGGGCTGGGGTTGGATTGAGGAATGCTCTAGTTTTAATTCTTAAGATGTTGTCATGAGTTTTCTAGCCAATTTAACACAGGGCAAAGAGGAATCTTTTTAAAACCCAAGAATTCAGTCTAAGCCTAGTCATTTTCAACCACATAATACGATTATATTTTCTTTTAATTTTTTTTTTATTTGAGGCAAGGCAGTTACAAGAACATTGGACCCCGTGACTCCCTTCTTCCATAACTTGAAAACAGAGAACACCAGAGCATGGTTATTATAAGGATAAAGAGACACGAAAGACTTTCGCTTAGAAAAGGTTGAAAATTGTTACTATCTCTCTTAGTTACTGTCTTGTTACTGGAACATGGTACCCAATACCCACAACTTAGATGGAGATGTTTATTCTGGCTCGCAAGTACAGTCTATGGTTGGCTGGTTGCCTGGCAGTGACAGCACGGCAGAGAAGTATAGTGGAGGAAACCTGATTGCACCATGGTGACCAGGCAGCAGGCAGCAAAGAGAGGAGCTGGAGAGCGAAGTACCCCTTTCCAGATCACATCCTCAGTGAACCGCCTCTTCATACCAGACCCCAACCGACAACAGTACACTCAGCTGCTAAAGTCACAAGCTGATGAATCCAGTGATGAGTCCAGCGCTCCTATGATCTAATAATCACCTTCCGAAATCTGCACTCCTGAACACATGAGTATTTGGGGGGCCATTCCATATCCAAACCATAATGCTACCCACAGTGAGAATGGGAAAACATCAAAGTTTACACAATTATGAAGGAGATTAAATTAGGGAATATGTGTTAGGAAAATCAGATGTCAGAGAAAAAATGCCTTGCTATTTATGTTTAAAGCATAAAGATTTTACCTAATTTCCTGCTTATGAATAACAAAAACTTAAAATTTATCATTAAGGCAGTTTAGCCTGCCATTGTAAGTTTCTAAAAATAGCTTTCATTTCAGTTCTTTTCTAATTTCTAGTCAACCTAGTTCTGCTAAAGCCAAAGATAAACACTTCGATATTTCTCTGGTTCCCTTTTTGGCACCCCACGTATGCATCTATTAATTAGTGTCAAGTAATGAGAGTTTGAAATTGCTATTGTATTCTATTTGAATATTATTTTTAAATTTTTTTCTTAACAGATAATATGGTCAGCTTAATGTAATATTTGCTTCACACAAATAAGGCACAGTGGCAAGGTGATTTCTGTCTCTCCTAGAACTGTGTCCTGTCTGTGAGATTCTAGAGTCATCACCTCAGCCTTAACTTCAATGCCAATGATGCTATAATCTATAAAAATGCATTCTTACATGTGCGCTAAGGCAAAATTTAAACAAGCACCAAATTATACAAGAGAAAATGCTTTGTTCTCTGTCTTGTGTAATCCAGGTTCCAAATACCTACTTCAGACTAAATGGTACTGGTATCCTTGTTTCCATGATTCCCAGCCACGCACTCAGACAAACCAAATTCATCTCTGATTGCTATCATGAGATTTCTTAAGAGGCAGTCCCACAATAGAATTCCACATATCTGTTGGTACCGGTCTTCGAAAATATCTCTCCCACCTTCGTGGACTTTCAGCTACAGAACGGGACTTACTGTTTCTTTCTGCTTTGAAAAATAACCTTTCAACTATTGCCATTTTTTGCAGATTTGGTCCTATTTGGCTTACCCTGAGCCCTGCATAATTTTCATAACTAAGTGATTTTATTTCTATCAATGGCACAAACTTGCTCTTTTCTTACACATCTAAAGCTAAATTCTAAAGCTACGCACGGTAACTTAGTGAACCATTAAATGCTTTCTTCTTATTGCAATGATCTTTATGAGTCTGGTATTTCTTTTCAGGTCTTTTTCATTTTGATTCTAGATACTCCTGAAAAAAATGAGATTGACAGAATGAAAGCAGTTATCAGAGAGTTTCTGAAATTGTCAGGAAAGAAAATTGTTGTACTCTCTTATATTGTATGCAACCTAAGATAAAACAATGTAAACTCTGCTGAATTAAAGTGAAAAATGATGCTTCCCCATTCTCACAATTCACCCTTAGAAAGAACTAACTGTCCTAGGGAAAAGCTTACTGTTGTAAATTAGCATTTTAAAAAGTTCTTCATGTGTGAAGTTTAAGCCAAACCATTCTGTATTAAAATTCACCTTTAATTAGTCATAGCTTTCATAGAAGTGTGAATGTAGTATATTATGTAAAACCTAAAATATATACTGTAATTCTGAAAAAATGACCTAAATCATTCTTTCCACCTCTAATTACCTAGTCCATTTTGCAGCATGTGGAATACTATCTGCTTCATTCTCTCCTCCTTAAACAGATGGATTTATAAAAGTGTCGGTTCACCAATAAAAAGTTTGTCCCATACCATTACAATTTTGGCCAAGAGAGAGATGCAAAATAGACACTATCTGATTCATATACATATAACCATCCACAGGAATGGTTCTGCAGGCTTTGCTGGCCAAGCTAGGTTTGTCTTTGGCTTGCTCTCAATAATGCAAAAGTAAATTACAGTGATTACTGACAATTAGATATCACATGTGTGCAGGTACTGAGAATGTTTATTTCTATGGCCACATAAAGAAGGTATATCTTTCATAGGAAAAATGTAAGGAACATTAAAAATTTCTTATTTCTGGAACCAGGCGTGGTGGCGCACGCCTTTAATCCCAGCACGCGGGAGGCTGAGGTAGGAGGAGCGTTGTGAGTTCGAGGCCGGCTTGGGCTACAGTGCGAGCACAACGCCGGCCTGAGCTACATTGTGCGACCCTGCCTCAAAAAACTAGGGCCGGGAGTTTGGCTCAGTGGCTTAAGCGCCTGCCCTGGCGGGTGCGAGGTTGTGAGTTCGATCCCTGGTGCCGCAAAATAAATAAATAAATAAAAATAAAAATAAAAAAATAAAAATTTCTTATTTCAAAGAAATGGTCACTCTTCAGACTTTGTTCAAAGGACCATAGTTCAGTTTTGTACGGTAGGCTTAAATGTTGTTCTAGCTATCCAGTTTATACTTTGCAGTTTACACTAAAAAAGATGATATACATGTTAAGATACAGTCAGGCTGATTTTAAAAAAATCACTTAATCATTGCAATTTGGATAATTCTGCATTTTCAATTGCAGGAATAGGGTTGAATGAAATCTGAAAGTTGCCTAATTTATCTTTTATCCTTTATCCCAAATCTATATGAGTACCAATAGCTAGTCTGCCAATAGCCAGTACAATTTTGCCTAAATTGGTAAATCCTGGTAGAAAAAATAATCAGCTGACCCTGTCAACCTCTATTTGAAACACAAATAACAGACATATTCGGCAATACAAAATGCATATAAACTTAATCTCATATTATCATCTTTTGGTATCCAATGTTTAAAATAAGGAACAGTGAAATACCCAGCCATAGTTCCTCTTTTCAATCAACTGGCAGATCTATCATTTTGTTTGCCCTCATACAATCCGGAAAAAGTGCAGCCCAGGATTTGTCAGAAAATTTTTTATTTGAATCAGATTTTGTATGATATTTTATCCCTGGAGAATCCTCTGAAGAGATTAATGAATGTGTGTTTAACTAATTGTATAGAAGACAGAGCCATCTGTCTCTGAATATCTGGCATCCACAATATGGATCCAAGAGGAAAAACCACACTAAATCTTCACACAAATATTAGCCCAAGAGTGCAAGTGTCAAAATCACGTATTTGATTTAAATAACTGTCACCACGCAGGACTGTCCCTTATCTTACATATCAATGTCCAACTCGAAAATACAATATAGTTTCAAAAATAAAAAGAAGCCTGGTGTAGTAAATGGCACCTGCAGATGTAAACATGACAGCAGATCTCATGGAAATTGTCAAGACTTTTAAAAGAGTAGCTTGTGATTCTTTGCCTATCAGAATTTTGTGTCTGAAGTACTTTCCATCTGTCTTGGCAGGTATGGTAGAAATTATCAGTTCTTCATTAGCATATGTTTTACTTCTTGGATGTTTGTTTATGGGGGAAATTAATGTAGCATGCAACTTGCAATTAGTTTTTACACTGTTAATGACAGGTTCCCATAAAATGCCTTGCATTGAAATATGGAAGCTAATGGCATCAATAACGTGTTCAGATACTGAGACTCAGAGTTGAAAAGAATCCAATTCAATATAGTGTATCAAAATTTGACCCATTTGATAAGATTGCTAGAAATTTTGAAATAGGTCACCCATTTAGTGGCTTGAATATTAAGGACAAATGTATGAGGAACATATTTGATACAATTTGTCCCTGGAGATTAAAGAATGAACTAGGTACTGATTTTTACTAGTGCACATGTATATGAATTTATGGTGAGTGTTCTAGTTAAAATTTTATTTGAGAAACTCTTCTGGACTTAATCTGAAAAATAAATATACATGAAGCGTGGTTCCTGTCCTGCAAGAGGTAAGTTAAAGCAGTGATTCCTGTATATCAAGCGCACATTAAAACTGCTCTGGTAACATTTTCAAAATAAGAGATTCTCAGCCGGGCGTGGTGGCGCACGCCTTTAATCCCAGCACTTGGGAGGCTGAGGTAGGCGGAGCGTTGTGAGTTCGAGGCCGGCTTGGGCTACAACTCGAGCGCAAGGCCTGCCTGAGCTACATAGTGCGACCCTGCCTCAAAAGACCAGGGCAGGGAGTTTGACTCAGTGCCTTAAGCACCTGCCCTGGCAGGCGCGAGGTTGTGAGTTCAATCACCGGTGCCGCAAAAAAAAAAAAAAAAAAAAAAAAAAAGAGATTCTCATTACCCTCTCGCTAGATTTATACTTAATGTATTTTCTTAACACATTTTAAGTTTAGCTCTTAAATTTAGCTCTTTGATCTATTTTGATTTAAATTTTTTACATGTTCTGAGTTAGGGATCAAACAATTCTTTTGCATCTAGGTATCTTGCTATAGTATCTGTTGAAAAGATTATTCCTTCCAATTGAATTTTATTGGAATCCTTTTGGAATCAACTGAGCAAAAATTTACAAGCTTGTTTTTGACCTATCAATTTTAATCCCTTGGGCTATATGTCTGTCCTAATGGGAGTAAAGGACCGCTTTGATTATTACCACTATGCACTGTTTTGAAATCAGAAAGTGTGATAAAGTCTGATTTTGTTCAAAACTTTTGAATTTTTTTGAAGATTCCATGCATGTTCATATACTTTTTAAAATAAGCTTGAATATTGTGACAATAAAGGCACATGTGACTTTCATAGAATGAAACCAAATTTATATATATATATATATATATATATATATATATATATTTGTGTAGGACCTATCTTAAAATTAAAGCTTTAAATCCATGAATATAAAGTATTTTCATGTATTTGATATTTTATTTTCTTTCAAAATGTTTTATTGTCAGTGTACAACTTTTGCACTTCATAAATTTATACCTAATTATTTTGTTATTTTTAAGTTATTATACATAAAACTTTTCTTCCAACTTAATCTTTGGATTGTATATTGCTAAAATACTTAATAAAATATTTTTTATTTAAACTTCACATCTTGCAACTTTGTTGAACTTGCCTAGTTGATCTAATAGCTATGCATACATATTTCCTTTTACTTTCTATGTGCATATCTTGCCATTAGCAAATTGAGATAGTTTTTCTTCTGCTTTCAAATCTACATACTGTTTATTTGCATGTTTGATTAGTTTGGCCAGAACCTCCATTGCAAGGTCAGATACAAATGGTGAGAGTATGCTTTCTATCCTGTTTCTGATGTTACAGCGAAAACAGTTCTTTTACCATTGAATATGCCCTTCATCAGGTTAAGAAAGTTCCCTTCTATTTTCAGCATAATGAGTGTTTTAGCATAAATGATTGTTGAATTTTTCTAATTATTTTAGTTTTCATTGAGATGATTACATACTTTTGTCCTTTATTCTCTCTCTCTCCCTCTCTCTCTCTCTCTCTCTCTCTCTCTCTCTCGATTTCATGTGTTGAGCCTGGTTTACATTGCTAAATTAAGTCCCATCGGTCAACTTCTACAATACTTTCTATATGCTTTTAGATTCACTTTGATAATATTTCATAAAAGACTTCTATATATGTATCCACAGACAATCATGAACATTAGTTTTCTATAGAAGTGACATATTTGCTAGTCTACGTGATAGGGTAAAATGTGGCTTGAAGAAGGACTTAGAAAGGATAATCTTTTCTACTTTTTTGTAAAAGTTTGTGAAAGATTAATGCAATCTTTCCAGTGGATATTTGACAGAATCCACCCAAGAATCTACCTGGTATTGAAATTTTCTTTGTGGTATTTTTCAAATTTTTAACTCTAATTATTAATATTTATAGGATTATTTATATTTACATTTTTTTCTTGAGCTAGTGTCAGTTGTAGGCATCTATGTAGTATGAGTCCATTCAATCATTATCTAATTTTTGAAAACTAACTCTTTAATTATTTTATAATATTCTCCTCTTATTCCTCTAAACTTGGTTCTCTCTCTCTCTCTCTCTCTCTC
Organism: Dasyprocta punctata; assembly: GCA_004363535.1. NCBI lineage: Eukaryota > Metazoa > Chordata > Mammalia > Rodentia > Dasyproctidae > Dasyprocta > Dasyprocta punctata. Next base: position 15,978 of record RJWM01036398.1, read on the forward strand.
TCTCTCTCTCTCTCTCTTTCTCTCTCTCTCTGTATGTGTGTGTGTGTGTGTGGTGAAAGATAGAATAATGAACCCAGGACTTTTACACTGAGTTATATTCCAAGCCCATTTTTACTTATTTTTTATTTATTCTTTATTCACTAAGATTTTCAGTCTTGGCTGGGACTTACGATACTCCTTTCTAGCATTGCAATTATGTGTCGTCTTGACCAGCTTACTTTCTCATCTTTAATTTTAGCAATTTGGGAGTTCTCTATTTTTATTTGTCAGTCTAGTTAAAATTTTGTCCATCTCCTTGGTCTTTAAAACAACTCACACATTTACTGATGTTTCATATTTCAATTCTGTATTTCATTATCCACTTTGACATTTATTAGAAATATTTTCAAAATTAAAATATTCTAAGATTCTTCTTTGGAGTGTACCATCTGTTTCATAATGGAGTATTGACACATATATCACAATAAACAGCTTGAGGAAAAGCACTTAAAAAGAGATTACAGAGTGTGCTCAAAGAATGATAAGCAGGTAAATATTTCATTGACCCACTTATCATTGTTATTGAATTAAAAGTGGTAGTTGGAATAGATAAGAAAGACTGTGAAACCCAACTACTAGAAGCCATTTAAGATATGTCATGACTTGTTTCAAATATACATATATATTTGCTTATCTGTCTCTATCTATCATCTATCAATCAAATTAGGGTGAGATGCTATCTGTTCAAGAAACATCGTAATGAATATCCTAATTCAAGGTAAATATAGTGGTAACTAAACTGCTATATCGTCAATTATAAAATTCATAACCACTTTCTAGAATGTTAAGCTTGACATTCTCATCCTAAATTTTATATATTATGGAATACTTCCCTATTTCAAAGTAATGTAGATTCTTTTTTTAAAAATTATAAACTTATTATGAAAAATTTAAAAAATTAACTCAATTCTTACTACCTAACTATAGTGATTGATAATCTTTGAGTACTTTTAAATTCTATTTTCTTTTATTCAGCTATTTTATATGATTAATATCATACATACTTTTATTGTGACATAAAGTCATGAGATAAATTTTAAAAAATTCATGCATCCTTTTTAACTAAACTATATGGAATTTCTAACTTAAATTGGTTGTTTTCAAGTTTATGTGTTCTAATCATTTCCATTTAGCATAATATTCACATTATTTTTAGTTTGTTATTAAAATGATACTATTAAAATTATATTTCAGATATGTATTTTACTTTGAGTAATTTAGGATTTTTCTGTATAATATAGTTAATGGTCTGTGGCAGAACTACATAAATATTGCTAAATTGTTTTGCAAATACTTGCACTAATATAAATTGGCATATCACTGTATTAGTTCCTCCCAGTATTAAATAACAGTTTGAGATTTAGTCCACATTCAGCAACTATCTCTCTTCTGCCTTTTTTGTTGTTAATTCTCTAAGAGTTGGGACAGTGTCTGACACTTAACTATTGGTTAAATGTTTGCAATGCCATGGCCAAACACCACATATAGTATTTGTTGAATGTGCTTCGAAAGATGATAGAACAACTATGTATTGCTCATAATGTTTTTGATTCCAGTGTAGTAAGAAGCAGTTATTTCTGGGAAAACCAAAGAGGCACATATGCAATTCATGGCAGTGTATTTCAAGTGCTAATTCAGATAAAGACAAATCTTTTGGATTAACACAACATTAAATAATCATGTGAATTTAATTTTGTTTTGTATTTATACCATACTCTAAATGCTTAAAGCTTTGGGTTTTAATTTTGGACTATGCAGAACAGTATCTTATTCAAGTCTAATCCACAAAGTTATCTTTTATATACACTTTAAAAGCACAGCCTGTAGGTATTTGTATACAATGCTTTCTAGGCCCTTGCATTTGAACTGTGATCCTCCACGTTAGAAAAGTAATATAATGCTTTCTGTGTGGCATCATTTTGCTACTGGAAAATTTTAGATTAGGAAAACTAAACATATATCATAGAAAAAGGGATTCTTTTGCTTATTAATTTGGTTTTGGTTTTGATTTTTTTTTTTGTGGAGAACACATGAGTTTTGCTGGCAGCAGAAGATTGCAAATCAAAGAAAAATAGTACTAGGGGACAGATAGTCTAAAGTAGTTTTCTAAATTATATAATTTGAAAAAAAAAAA
>RJWM01036399.1:0-18186 GCA_004363535.1 Dasyprocta punctata
TTTTTACACTTACATACTATTTATTATAGATTTTGAATCATATATACTTTCTCAGTTTCTTACACTAGGGAGACAATATGGTATTTATGTGGGTTTGATTTATCTCACTTATGAGTATGGTCTCAAGTAGTGTCCATTTACTAATAAAAGTCTCAATGCAATCTTTCTTAATAGCTGAGTACTACTCCATTGTATAAAAATACCACATCTTTTTTATCGATTCTTTGATTGATGGGCACTTGGGTTGTTTCCAATACCTGGCTATTACCAATTGGGTTACTATAAACATAGGTGCACAGATATGACTGTGGTATGATGTTTTCAATTCTTCTGGGAAAATGCCCAGAAGTGGGATAGCTGGGTTGAATGAGATCTCTAATCCTAGCTTCTTGAGGAATCTCCACACTGACTTCCACAGTGGTTGCACCGGTCTACACTCCCACCAACAGTGGAGAAGAATTCCTTTTTCCCCACAGCCCCTCCAGCATTTGTTGTTGGTTGATATTTTAATCTTGGCCATTCTTTCTGGAGTGAGATGGAATCTGTGTTGTTTTAATTTGCATTTCACGAATGACCACTGATGTTGAACATTTTTTCACATATTTATTTGCCATTTGTATTTCTTTCTCTGAGAAGTGTGTATTCATCTCTGATGCCCATTTTTGGATTTTGTCCTTGAATTTTAGGGGCCTGATTTTTTTTAATTCTTTATATGTTTTAGATAGAAGTCCTTTTTCTGATGGACAATTGGCTAAGGTATTTTCCCAGTTCGTGGGTTGACTTTTTACTCTGTTGGAGATTTCCTTTGGCATGCAAAACTTTTTAGTGACATGAGATCCCAGTTGTTGATACTAGGAAGTGTTTCCCATGCAATTTGATTTTTGTTCATCAACTCTCTGCCTTTCCCTATGTCATCAAGATTTTTACCTACTCTGTCTTCTAGTAAGTTTAGTCTCCCTGTTTTAATATTCAGATCTTTCATCCATTTTGATTTTATCTTAGTGCATAGTGATACACATGGATCTAGTTTTAGTTTCCAGCATATAGAAAGCCAGTTTTTCCAGTACCATTTGTTAAAGAGGCTATCTGTCTTCTGATGTACATGTCTGGTCCCTTTGTCAAAGATGAGTTGGCTAAGTGTTTTTTTTTTTTTTTTTTTTTTTCGGCACCAAGGATTGAACTCACAGCTTTGCACCTGCCAGGGCAGGTCCTTAAGCCACTGAGCCAAACTCCCAGCCCTGGTTTTTTGAGGAAGGGTCGCACTATGTAGCTCAGGCCAGGCTTGGACTCGCGTTGTAGCCCAAGTTGGCCTTGAACTCACAACACTCCTCCTACCTCAGCCTCCCGAGTGCTGGGATTAAAGGCGTGTGCCACCACGCCTGGCTCAGCTAAGTGTGTTTGTAGTTGTGGCTGTATCTTCTAATCTATTCCATTGATCTTCAGGTCTGTTTTGATTCCAGTACCGTGCTGATTTTATCACAGTAGCTTTGTAGCACAGTTTCAAGTCAGGGATTGTGATGCCTCCTGCCTTCCCTTTGTTGCCCAGAATTGCCTTTACTATTCCAGGTCTTTTCTGGTTCCAGATGAATTTCAGGAATGCTTTCTGTAGCTCTCTGAGGTAGGCAAGTGGTATTTTGAGTGGGATTGCATTAAATCTGTATAATAATTTTGGGAGAATGGGCATTTTCACGATGTTTGTTCTTCTTATCCATGAACAGGGAATATCTTTCCATTTTTTGAAATCTTCTTTGATTTCCTTCTTCAGAGTAATGTAATTTTCACTGTATAGATCTTTTACTTCCTTTGTTAGATTGATTCGTAAGTATTTCATTTTTATGGATGTTATAGTGAAGGGTGTGGTTTCCCATATTTCTCTCTCAGTGACTTTGTTGTTTGTGTACAGGAATGCTATTGATTTTTGAGTGTTCACCTTGTATACAACAACGTTCCTTAATTTGGTTATTACTTCTAGAAGCTTTTAATGGATTTTTGGGTGTCTTCTATGTAGAGTATCATATCATCTGCAAAGAATGATCATTTTTCTTCTTCCTTTCCTATCCTTATTCACTTTATTTCTTTCTCTTGTCTAATTACTCTGCCTAATATTTCCAGAAATGTATTGAATAGGAGTGGTGATAATGGACATCCGTGTCTTGTTCCTGATTTTAGGTTGAAAGTTTTCGGTTTTTCTCCATTTCGTAAGATGTTGGCTGTTGGTTTATGATATATGTCTTTTATCAGGTTGAGGTAGAGACCATCTATTCTGATTTTCTGTAGGGTTTTTATCATGAATGGGTGTTGGATTTTGTCTAAAACTTTTTCTGCATCTATTGAGATGATCATGTGGTTCTTGTCCTTGTCCCTGTTGATATGGTGTTTTACATTTATTGAATTGCATATGTTGAAACATCCCTGCATTCCTGGATGAATCCCAGTTGATTATGGTGTATAATCTTTCTGATAACTTTCTGTATTCTATTTGCCAGTATTTTATTGAGGATTTTTGCGTCTATGTTCATTAGGGAGATTGGCCTGTAATTTTGTTTTTTGGTTGGGTCTTTCTCTGGTTTTGGTATTAGGGTAATACTTGTTTCCAGGAATGAGTTAGGGAGACTTACTTCCATTTCAATTTATTTGAAGAGTTTGAGGCGTGTTGGCATTAAGTCTTCCCTAAATTTCTTGTAGAATTCAGTGGTGAATCCATAAGGGCCAGGGCTTTCCTTTGTTGGTAGAATTCTAATTACATTTTCCAATTCATTAGCTGAAATCAGATTATTCAGGAGTTTTACATCTTCTTGATTCAGCTTTGGTAATTCATAGGTTTCTAAGAATCTGTCCATTTCTTCTGTGTTATAAAATCTATGTGAGCAAAGGTTTTCGAAGTAGGTGTTTATGATCTTCTGTATTTCCACAGGGTCTGTAATGATTTCATCATTTTCATTTCTTATTGCATGAATCTGAGTTTTTTCTTTCCTCTTTTTCATAAGGTTGGCTAGGGGTTTATCAATTTTATTTACTCTTTCAAAGAGCCAACTCTTCAATTCATTAATTCTTTGTATTGTTTTCTTAGTTTCTATTAAATTAATTTCTGCTCTAATCTTGATAATTTCCTCCCTTCTTTGGGCTTTGAACTTGACTTGCTCTTCTTTTTCTAGAAGTTTGATATGCAGCATTAGATTGTTTATGTGTGTGCTGTTTATTTTTCTGATGTGGTAGCTTAGTTCTATAAATTTCCCTCTGAGGACTGCTTTCATTGTGTCCCACAGGTTTCAGTAATTTGTATTTGCATGTTCATTCAATTGTAGATATTGTTTAGTTTCTTCTTTAACTTCTTCTGTGACCCGTTGGTTTTTTATGAGAGTATTATTTAATTTCCATGTGTTTATTCGGTTATTGTACTTTTTTTGTCATTCATTCCCAATTTTACTGCGCTGTGGTCAGATAATAAGCATGGAATTATTTCAGTTCCTTTGCATTTACTTAAGCATGTCTTGTGGAGCAGTATATGATCTATTTTAGAGAATGACCCATGTGCAGCTGAGAAGAATGTGTATTCTGATGTTGATGGGTGGAATGCTCGGTACACATATACTAGGTCCATTTGTTCATAAATTTGATTCAGTTCTATTATTTCTTTGCTGATTTTTTGTTTGGTTGATCTGTCCATCTGTGACAGTCGGGTATTAAGATCCCCTATTATAACTGTATTATTGTTTATTTGGTTTTTCTTGTGTATTAATATTTTTCTTACATAATTGGGTGCTCCCATATTCGGTGCATATAAATTTATGATTGTAATCTCTTCCTCTTGAAGTTTTCCCCTAACAAGTATGTAGTGACCTTCTTTATCTCTTTTGATCATTTTTGGTTTGAAATTCACATTGTCTGCAAACACAATAGCTACCCCCACTGTTTTCTGGATTCCTATTGCATGAAGTATTGTTTTCCAGCCTTTGATTTTTAGTCTGTGTATTTTCTTTTGAGTGAAATGTGTTTGCTGTACACAGTATGTTGTTGGATTTTTTTTTCTTAAAGCACTCTTCTAGTCTGTTTCTTTTTGCTGGTATGTTGAAACTATTTACATTGATTGATATAACTGATACGTACTGACTCATCCCTATCATGGTATCTTTCTGTTGTTTGTTTTCTACATTTTCTGTTTAATTATTTGCCCGGCTTAGTGGTTTCCTTTTGCTGTTGTTCTTAACATTGTAGCTGTCTTTGTCTCTTTCTAGAGTGTCTTTCAGTACTCTCTGTAGTGTTGGTTTGGTGGCCATACATTCCTTCAGTTGTTCTTTGTCATGGAAGTATCTTATTTCTCCATCAACTTTTAAGGATAGTTTTGCAGGGTACATCAATCTGGGTTCAAAATTGTTTTCTTTCATGACTTGATATACTTCACTCCAAGCTTTTATTGACTTAAAGATTGTGTTGAGAAGTCTGCCATGATTCTGATAGGTTTTCCTTCATAGGTGATCTGTTTCTTTTCTCTGATAGCTTTTAGTATTTTGTTCTTGTGCTCCATTTCTTATACCTTAATTATTATATGTCTGGGTGAAGATTTATTTTGGTTATAGTTAATTGGGGTTCTGTATGCCTCACTTATCTGCATATCAGATTCTCTTCTTGTATTTGTAAAATTTTCTGCTATTATTTCTGTGAATAGTCTTCACAGGTCATTAGTATTGCCCTCTGCTTTTTCATTGGTGCCTATTAATCTCATGTTTTTTCTCTTGGCATCATCTTGCAGCTGTTGAATTGTTCTTTCTTGGTTCCTTATTATTTTTAAGAGATCTTTTCTTTTGTGATCATAAGCTCCCATGCTGTCTTCAAGGTCTGAGATTCTATCTTCAACTTCATTCAAGCGGTTTTTCAAACTTTCCATGGAATTTTTTATTTCCTGAATTTCCCTTTCAATCTGTTTCATGCATTCTGTTTGTGCCTTATATTGTTCATTCAAAGTTTTCATCATTTTCTTAAGTTCTTCTATTTTTTATCTTGCTCTTCTTTTGTTACACACAACATTTCTTTCATAGTGATTGTCATTTCATTTTATAGCTGAGAGATTATTTCTGATTTGAGTTTCTCTATAGCTTCATGAACTTGTTTCTTTACTGCATTTGCTTTCGTTTCAGAAAGTTCAGTTGTGTGACTCCCACTGTCTTCCATTTCTGTGTCTCTTGGATTTGTTCTCAGTGGGCTGGGGGATTGAGACTGCCTCTTCATTTTTCATTTTGTCATTTTCTTCTGGGACCTGTGTGACTGGACAGACAGCTTCCCAATGAATTGTACTGGAACACTGTGTTGGGTAGAGCTTCAATCCTCCAACATCCCTGTGGCTAGCCATGGTGCACCCCCAGATTATGGCACTGGACCCTTGTTTTCTGTGGTTTGTGAGCCTGGCCCCGTGTTCCCCTGTTGTACTTTGTTGGGTTGCTCTGGGGTACTCGGTTTTGTGTCTTGTGAGTCTGACTGGGTGTTTCCCTGGTGTGTTGAGCTGAGAAGTGGGACTGGGTAGAGCTGGATCCTCTGTTCAGATAGTGAGGGCACATTCCTGTATTGTGCTGCTGGAGCCTCAGCCTTGCTCGGTGGGGGCTGAGACCTCTGGGTCCCAGGTGGCTAGGCTCACTGCACCCCGGAGTGTGGCACCACCCAGACCTTGCATCTGGTTGTGAGTTCAGAGCCTCTGGAGCGCTGCACCAAGCAAGCCCAGGGGAGTCCCAGGTGTATAGTGCCAGGGCCTTGCTCCTGGTTGGGTGTGTGTGTAACCTCTTGGATCTGCTGGGCAGGTTGCAAATCTGAATAATGGAGCTCATGCCTTGTGCTCTGATGGGCAGAACTCAAGTTCTCTAAGGCCCTGCAGCTATGCTGGCCAGTCCCTGATGAGCAGCTCTGGGGTTCTGGGCTGGGCTGTGTTCAGTACCTCTGTGTCCTGCAAGGCTGGCTGGGCATTTCCCTGGTGGGTTGCGCTGAGATGTGGGACTGGGTAGTGCTGGATCCTCTGCACAGCTATTCTATTAATCATTTTTTGAAATCTCCAGATGGTCAGATCCTGAAACCAGATTCCCGACCATGTTGTCAATAATTAGAGTAACTGGCTGAAAGCAAAGCTACAAGTAGAAAACAAATAAAAAATTAGTACAGAAAAATTTAATTATAAAATTAAACATTGAGGGCCAAACTAAGCCCAGCCAAGGTGAAAAACCCAGTGATCCACCACATGATACGCTGGTGAGACCAGCAGCATGGAAAACTCCAAAGTAGCAGTGTGAACACAAGCAACCATTTTGTAAGTTAGGTGAACCAGGTTTTGCTTAAACAGGCAAAATAGAAGTGAGTGGTTGGGGCTGCTTTTTTTTTTTTTAATCAAAGGGCTCTAGAAGAGCTACAACAACAGAAAATCTGTTCCAGTTGCCACATCCAGAGGCCAAGTTCAGCCTCATATGCAGTATATATCCCACTGATAACTGGGTTGCAGTGTATATTTCTGAGATCCTACTTGGACTTACCACAGAACTGTAGACACCAAAGGAATTTTACTACTTCTGTTTTTCCCTGTTTGTATGATTGGTTTTCATTTTTTTTTGTCTTGCTGTGGTTTTGGTTTGTTTTGCTTTCTCTTGTTTTTGTTTTTGTGGTTTTGATTTTTTGTTTGTTTGTTTTCTTTTCTGTTTCTTTTTAGATTTCTTACCTTTCTTTTTGTTTTCTTCCACTTATCATTTTGCTCTCCTAAACTGTCTCACTTGATTTTATGATACTTTCATGTGAGTAAACATTATCTCTTCTGTTCCTTGTTTGCTTCAATGCTCCTTTGCTTTCTCTTCCATTCTTTCCCTCTTGAGTCCTACAGTTTCCCAAAATTTGGGTGATCATCTTTCACCCTCCAGCCTTACTCCCACTGTATTTGACCCCATTCATCTCTCTACCATGTCCCCATCCCTCTTAATTCCCTCCCCACAACAAGGTAAAACTCTCTCCAGTAAACAAAAATCACTGCATACAAGTACCTGGTATATAGTATACTTTGTTCTATAACTATAGAATTTGCTCCTATGTTTAAAGGTATCAGGCTAATAGTTGCCACAGATTTTTCAGTAGCCAATCTGTGCTGGAGACTATTATTATTGTTAACTATTTTAGCCAGGGTGTCATAACAGTTATAATCAGTTTTTCTCCCCTGTATGACAACACTATGATTGTATGCAATCACAACCATCACCATCACCATAGTCCAGAACTAAAGGACTAGGTGCTTAGCCAAATAGATAGCAGCTTCTCATCTTTAATACATTTGGAAGGTAGGTTTTTGGGATAGAAGACAAAGACCAAGAACCACCTACATCTAGAAGACATCCCTGAGGAACAGACATTTCCTGGGAAGCCTTGATATTAGAGATAAAGGTATCTACCATAAGAAATTCACAAGTATCAACAGAAAATAAAATAAAACTAGAAAATGACAACATGTAGGACCAAAATGCAACCCCAGAACCCAGCCTACCCAGAAGAAGTGCAGAGCAAAATGACATAGAGGAAATTGGAAGCCAACCACTGGCACTTTCTGAAATGTTAGCAACAGAAGTAAAAAAAAAAACAAAAAAGGAAGATGCTATAAAAAATAATCTCTAAGATAGAAAAAGGAATGATGATCAAAATGGAAGACATTAAAGTAAATACAGATTTAAAAAATAGAGGAGTTCAGGAAAATGATGGAAATTATGATTGCCCAACATAGGAAAGAAATGGAAGCCATAAAAGAGATCCAAATAGAAATTCAGGAGATCAAAAGCTACACTGAAAGTATATGCAACAGACTTAATGAAGGAGAGGACAAAATAGCATATCTAGATTACCATATTATGGCTAGTAACTACGAAAAGAAAGACATCTTAAAAACAGCAAGAGATGATGAAAAATCAATTCAACAACTACAAGATGAAGCAAAGAACAACATAAGATTGACTGGAGTCAGTCAGAAAACTGGAGACATCATATAAGCCATAAAAAAATAAAACTATTCACAGAAATAATGACAGAAAGCTTCTGATACATGGATAGAGAATTTGAGATACAAATAAATGAAGCATATAGAACTCCAAATAGCCAAGATCAAAATGAATCTACACCAAGGCAAATAATAATTAAGATTCAAGAAATTCAGTACAAGAACAGAATATTAAAAACTGTTAGAAAAAAGAATCAAATCACCTATAAAGGAAAGCCCATCAGAATCACAGCAGATTTCCCAGCACCAACCCGTAAATCGAGATCTTGGAGTGAGGTATTTCAAGACCAAAAAGAAAACAAACTTCAACCCAAATTCATGTATACCACAAAACTATCTTTCAGAATCAATGGAGATATAAGATACTTCCATGGCAAAGAACAACTAAAGAAGTTCATGACCACCAAACCAGCTACTCAGAATGCTGTGAAGGGTATATTAGAAAGAAAGAACAAAGGCCACAAGAGCACTAATAGAAAGAAGCCTCCAGGCAAGGTAAGTAATTAAACAAAAGAGAAAAACAGGGAACCGGCAACAGGAAAATAACATGGAAAAAAATAAGCCAATACATATTAGTTATAACCATCAATGTAAGTGGCTTCAAATTATCAATCAAAAGAAACAGACTGGAAAAATGAATGAAGAAGCAAGATTCAACAATATATTACATTCAAGAAACATATTTAACTGAAAAAGAAATTCATAGAATGAAAGTCAAAGGATGTAAAACAATACTTCATGCCACATGAACCCAGAGAAAACAGGTGCAGCTATTCTATTGCAGACAATGTGAACTTTAAGCCAAGACTGATCAAAAAAGACAAAAAAGGTCACTATATACTTTTTAAGGGAAAATGTCAAGAAGAAGAGATAACAACCATATATATATATATATATATATATATATATATATATATATACACACCAAATACTAGAGCACCCAACTACTTTAAAACAAATATCAGACATGAAAAATAAGCACTAACAAAATTGCAATGAGGGACATTAATACCCAACTCTCACAGATAGATCAACTAGACAAAAAATTCAACACAGAAGTATCAGAATTAAATAAAACTTGTGAACAAATGTACTTAGTGGATGTATACAGAGTGTCTCACACCACAATACCAGAATACACATTCTTCTCAGCTGTACATGGAATGTTCTCCAATATACACCATATATAAACTCATAAAAATTGCTCAAGTAAATGCAAGGGAAGTGAAATCATCCCATACATATTATCTGATCATAGCACAGTGAAATGGGAAATCAACAGCAAAAGAAACCACAAAAACTACATAAAGTCATGGAAATTAAACAACATTGTTATGGATTAAAAACTGGTGGTCAATTTAACACCATCTGAATTAAATCAGCTTGGTGCTGAGTGTAGATGGCCCACCTGAGGAAAGTTGCCAGCATAAATAGAGACATGGAGAAGAAGAGCGAGACATTGTGGGTTTTCCTAAGTGTTGCAGTTTCCAGTCATTGGTTTCCTGGAGGAGCTTGTAATGCTGGCTTCCCCAATATGAATTCAGCCATTGTCATCAGTGCAGCTTGGGACCTTGTCACTGAGGGTGGCTGTGGTTCACTTTGGAGGAGCGCTGCTCCTTACATTGAACATCACTTCCTGGCTCTGGAGGGGAAGATGTTTGCTGTTTAATCTCCAGGAGAAACTTGTCATGCTGGTTTCCTGGCATGAACTCGATTGTTCTCACTGTAGAAGGGGCTCAGGATTTCATTGTTGCTGAGGATGGCTGTGGTACTTTTCGGGGGAGCCCTGGTCCTTATTTTGAGCGTTGCTTCTTGGCTCCAGTGTAGAACCCTGAAACCTACTGGCACAACACCTTCACCCCACTGGCATAGACTTTCTAGTTTCCACCGCTGACCTTTGGGCCTTCCCATCACAGATCCATAATACAGACTGGCATGAGTCCTTGTGGGCTCTAGACCTCAAAATGGACTCATGGGAGGCATTATCATGGGCTCTGGGTCTTCAGCTGGACTCATGTAGGACACTGTTGTGGGATCCAGGCCCTTGGTTGAATATTCTGGGTCTTTAGTGTTGTGGACAGATTTCCTGCACTTTCTTGTATCTAACTCTGGGTGACCATCATAAAACAGTTTTATAAATTCTGTGTCCTGTATGTAATTGTTCTCCCTGCAACCCCTGACTACAACAAACACCATCCTGAACAGCCAATGGATCACAATGGACATTAAAGATGAAATCAAACTGAATCTATGATTAAATAATAATACCAATATAACATACCAGAATTTATGGGATGCAATGAAAGCCGTCCTACAAGGGAAATTTATAGCAATAAATTCTCACATCAGTAAAATGAAATGAACTCAAATAAACAACCTAATGGTGAACTTCAAAATTCTACAAAAAGAAAAACAAAATAAACCAAAGTTCATATGAGGGAGAAAACTATAAAGATTAGAGTAGAAATTAATGCAATCAGGACTAAGAAAATGATACAAAGAATCAATGAATTGAAGAATTGGTTTTATGAAAGATTAAATCAAATAGATAAATGCTTAGAAAACCTCATCAAAAAGAGAAAAGACACAAATTTAAGCAATTAGGAATGAAAAGAGGAACATCATAATGGATCTAGCAGAAATCCAGAAGATCAATATCTACTTTGAGATGGAAAACGCAGAAGAATTGGACAGATTTCTAGACAAAAATGAATGTTAAATTGAATCAAGAATATATAAAATTTCTAAATACCCAATATCAGTCAATAAAACTGAAAATCTAATTAAAGATATACCTACAAAGAAAAGTCCAGAAGCTGATGGATTCACTATTGAATTCTACAAGAAATTTAGAGAACTGATGCCACTAATGCTAAAAAATTTTTTTGAAAGTCTTCAGTCTTTAATTAAAGTGTTCAAACTTTAAGCCACTTACATTTAATGCAATTTGATATGGTGTGGTTTAAGAATTAGATTTATCATATTTTTTCTATTTTTCTCATCTGTTCTTTATTTACTATTTTCTCTTTTCTGCCTTATGTTGGTTTGAGAAATTTTTATTTTTCCATGTTATTCCTGTTGGTTTATTAGACGCAACAGTTTTACATTTTAGCAGTTGCTTTCACATTTTAGCTTACAGCCCATCTGCAAGTGATGTTATATCACTTAAATGCTGTAAGAAATTTACAAGTGAATATCCCTCTTAGTTTTGTGCTATTATTGTTACACATTTCCTTGTACACATGCTATAAACCTCACACTATACTGATGCTATCTTGGTTGAAAGTTTTCTTTTAAAAAAGCAAAACAGAGAAAAGGATAGAAATAATACATAATTAAAAAACAGTAAGAAATCAACACTAGCTAATGTATTGCACATTGTTATCTTAGAAGTAGTTGTTCAGGTTAAAAGATCTAGACATAAAAAATGATCAAACAATCAAACAATGAAAGGACGAACTGTTCTTTTTGATGAACTAACAGAGAATTAGTAGTATAGTTATCTATCTTGCACACATACACATATGTACACTTATATGTGCATACCTACATACGTATAATCTTTGCCTTTCTTCTACTTCTCCTTTCCCCTATCCCAGTTGTTCTTTCTTTTGAGCTCTTTCTTTCCCTTTTATTATCACCATATCTATTGTATGTTTTGGATTTTATTAACCATTCAGTTTTTTATTATCATTTATATATTACACTAAGGAGAAAATATGATACTTGCAAATGTGAGTCTGATTTATTTCACTTATGAGTATAGTCTCAAGTTGCCTCCATTTACCTATAAATGCCTCAAGATTATCCTTTTTTATAGCTGAGTAGTGTTCCACTGTATAAAAATACTACATCTTTTCCATTCATTCTGTGGTTGATGTGCATTTTGGTTGCATCCAAGGTTTAGGTATTACAAATTGTACTGCTATAAACATGGGTGCACATATATCACTGTGATAGGAAGTTTTCAATTTTTCTGGAAAATACACAGAAGGAGAATAACTGGATTGAATGGGACATTCAATCTTAGTGTTTTGAAGGATCTCCATACTGATTTCCACAGTGGCCACACTCTCACCAACAGTGGAGAAGGGTTCCTTTTTCCCCACAGCTCCACCAACATTTGTTATCAGTTGATTTCTTGATGGCAGCCATTCTCTCTGGAGTGAGATGCAATGTAAATGTTGTTTTAATTTGCATTTTGCAAATGACCAGCAATATTGAGCACTTCTTCATGTATTTATTTGCCATTTGTATTTCTTCATCTGAGAAGTGCATGTTCACCTCAGATGCCCCTTTTTGGATTGGGTCTTTGAATTTAGGGGGCCTGAACTTTTTCAATTCTTTACATGTTCTGGATATAAGTCCTTTGTCTGAGGGACAGTTGGCTAGAATTCTTTCCCATTCTGTGGGCTTTCATTTCACTTTATTGGTGATTTCTTTTGAAGTGCAAAAGCTTTTTAATAAAATGAGATCCCAGTTGTTGATTCTTTGAAGTACTTTCCATGCAGTTTGTGTTTTGTTCATGAACACTTTGCCTACCCCTATGTCTTCAAGATTTCTACCTATCTTCTCTTCCAGTAGATTTAGTGTTTCTATTTTAATGTTTAGATCTTTGATCCATTTTGACTTTAGTTTAGTGCATGGTGATAAACATGGGTCTAGTTTCAGTCTTCAGCATGTGGAAAGCCAATTTTTCCAGCACCATTTATTAAAGAGGCTTTCTTTCTTCCAGTGAACATGTTTAGCCCCTTTGTCAAATATAAGGTGACTGAATGTCTTTGTAGTTGTATTTGTATCTTCTAATCTGTTCCATTGATGCTCAGGTCTATCTTTTTGCCAGTAACATGCTGGTCACTGTAGCTTTGTAGTATAATTTCAAGTCAAGGACTGAGATGCTTCCTGCCTTGCTTTTGTTGCCTAGAATTGTCTTTGGTAATCTAGGTATCTTTTTGTTCCAGATGAATTTTAGGAGTGTTTTCTCTAGATCTGTAAGGTATGTTACTGGTATGTTGATTGGGATAGCACTAAATGTATATAACAGTTTTGCATGTACGGCCATTTTCACAAAGTTGGTTCTTCCTAAGCAAGAGCAGGGGATATCTTTCCATTTTCTAACATCCACTTCAATCTCCTTTATTAGAGTAGCATAGTTTTCAGCATATAGTTCTTTTACATAATTTGTCAGGTTGATTCTGAAGTATTTCATTTTTTTGTATGCTACTGTGAAAATTGTTGTTTCCATAATTACTCTCTCAGTGAGTTTGTTGTTTTTGTACAGGAATGTTATTGATTTTTGAGTGTTGATTTTGTATCCAGCTACACTTGATTTTGCTTAATAAGTGTAGCAGTCTTTTTTATGGAGTTTTTAGGATCTTCTATGTAGAGTATCATGTCATCTGCAAATAGTGATAATTTAACTTCTTCCTTTCCTATCCTTATTCCTTTTATTACCCTCTCTTTCCTGATTGTTCTCACTAATGTTTCCAGAACTATATTGAATAAGAGTGTGATAGTGGACATCCTTGTCTTGTTCCTGATTTTAGATTCAAAGCTTTCAGTTTTTGTCCACTTAGTATAATGTTGGTTGTTGGTTTTTCATAGATGACTTTTATCATATTGAGGAAGATACCATCTATTCCAAGTTTCTGTAAGGTTTTTATCATGAACAAGTGTTGGAATGTATCACCTATCAAGGAAAACCCATCAGAATCACAACAGACTTCTCAACATAAACCATCAGGTCAAGAAAAGCTTGGAGTGAAGTATTCCAAGCCCTGAAAGAAAACAACTTCCAACTCAGATTGATGTACCCTGAAAAACTATCTTTCAAAATTAACAGAGAAACAAGGTACTGCCACGACAAAGAACAACTGAAGGAATTTATGACCACCAAGCCAACCCTACAAAGAATACTGAAGGACATTTTAGAGAGAGATAAAAAAGACCACAGCTCCAGAAACAATGGCAATGGGATATCACCAAGCAGGCCAAACAATTAAATAGAGAGGAAAAATAGGCAGCCAATGGCAGGGAAATAGCATGGCGGAGACAAGGCAGTTTATGTTGGCCATAACCATTAACATAGATGGCCTCAATTCACCAATAAAAAGAAACACAGGCAGAGTGGATCAGGAGACAGGATCCATCAATATGCTTTATACAAGAAACACATTAAACTCGAAAGGAGTTTCATAGACTGAAAGTCAAAGGAGAGAGTACAATGCTGTATGTGACAGGGAACCAGAAAGAAGAGGGAGTAGCTTGCCCATTAGCTACAAAGTGAACAAGAATGATATGGCATTTTTATCTAATGGAAAGCTACTCAGCTTTAAAGAAAGATAACCTCAAGCCTCTTGTAGGTAAATGGATACAACTTAAGATCATGTTTATGGATGAAATGACCCAGAGTCACATGGGTGAACATCATGTTATCTCCCTAGTACAAAAAAAAATTAAGGAGTTAGTGGGATTCAAAATACACAATACATATTGTAAAAATGAAAGGGGAGAAGTGTCTAAAAAGGACAGGCAGTGGCCATTGTTAATCTATCTTCAGGATTTGAGTCCTGTATTGTTTTCATTGAGCTGTTTAGTTTGGTCTTATTCTATTTCAGTTTGCCTAATTTTATTATATTTGATGGCATAGACAGCTATTTCAAAGATAACAAAGTACATTATGGTAACTATTATTGATATCTGATCACCTTGTTTTGAAACCCTATATTGCTTTCATTGTTTTGTTTTCAGTGATTTTATCCTATTTTGGTTTGTTTGATTGTATTATGACTGATGATATAAGCAACTGCTTGGAAGATAACATGAGGCATTATAGTAATCAGGGTTGTTTTACTATGTATTGCTTTCACTGTTTTGTTTTTTATTGGTTTTATCCTGTACTATTTTGTTTGATTATATTATGCCTGATGGTATGGGCAGTTATTTTGAAGATAACAGGAGGTATTATAAGGGGAAAGGAGGAAAGAAGGAAGGTAAAAGGAAAAAGACATAAATTTGTATATAGGTATATATAAGATAGTTAAAATGACTATACTACTAAAGGCATTAGTTATTGAAAAAGAACAGTTAATACTCATATGATTAGATCAATTATACATGTCTATATCTGTTAATCTAAGCAATCCCTTTGAAGGTAACAATATGCAATATTACAACCACTGTCAAATTCCAATCAACTCATTTTGTAAACCTATAACATTATTGTATTGGATTTGTTATTGTTGTCTGTTTGTCTCTTTGACTTTTTGTTTTTCTTTTCTGTGTCCATTTTCTCTTTAAAAAAAAAACAGCCAGTTGAGTTGACTCTTGCATTTTCATTTACGCCTATCGGTCTTATATTGGTTCTATTTGCATCATTTTGAAGCTGTTGAATTGTTATTTCATGCTTTCTTGTTATTTTTATAAGTTCTTTCCTGTCATGATCGCTAGCCATGATCTTATCTTTGAGATCCGAGAGTCTATCCTCAGCTTCATTTGAACAGTTTTGCCAGCTTTCAATGGAGCTTTTTATTTCCTGGATATCTCTTTGAATTTGTTTTATGCATTCCATTTCTTTCTTAAATTGTTTGTTCAAGTTTTCCACCATTTTCCCATGCTCTTGTACTTTTTTTATCTATGTCTTCGCTAGCTATGCTGAGCAATTTCTTTATTAAGGTTGTCATTTCTTTCCTTATTTGAGAGGTTATTTCTAATATGATTTCCTCTATAGCCTCATGGATTTGTTTCTTTATTTCACTTGCTCTCTTTTCAGAAATTTCAGTTATATGACTTCTAATGTCCTCTATTTCAATGTCTCCTCTATTTGTTCCTGATGGACTGGATGTTTGAGATTGCATTTTGCTTTTTCATTTTTTCATTTTCATCTCTTGGGTTAATATTTTGATCTTTTCAATCTTGCTAGTCTCAACTGGTCATCGTTTGTGTCTTAGGGTCCTACTGTATATGTGATGTTTGTCCAATTGCTAGGTCCCACAATGAAGGGTATCAGCCAGTCACCTGAATTTCTCCTGCAGGGCCTGTTGGGTAAGTCTTATATTCTCCCTAGGCTGACTAGCCTAGGAGTGTTGATGAAAGCCAACCCTTAGCTCCTGTTGTTACTGTGTGTTTAGGCTGTTCCAGGCTGCCAGATTTACCTGACTATATATTGTGTGCCTCAGCTGGGATCCTACTATGTCACAGGGGTCTCCTAGGCCTTTTAAAGTTTCTCCAGGTAGGGGGAGGCCTTGTCAGCCTTCTGCTCAACCCACCCGGTGTTTTCTGTATGGAGGGATGACTCACCTATGCTCTTGCCTAGCTTCCAAAGTCCTACAGCTGAATGGGAGGGCTCATTACTGCTCTTGCTGACCAACTGATATCCTCTACTTGAGCGGGGAACTCACCACACAGTCGCAGGCCAGCTGAGGTCCTCTGTGTGGGTGAGGGTTTGCTGAGACTTCCACCAGCCCACCAGGGTTCTGCAGGTAGGAGACAGGATGCTGCTGTTCCCTGGGCTGTTGAGGATTCCTGGGTGGAGAGGGAGGTGCTGCCATCAATGATCTGCAGGCTGCATAGGTCTCCAGGGTGGGGAGGTGCTGGTGGGGTGGGGGTGGGGCAAAGGTCCAAGGTCGCTCTGCTGCTGTGGTCTCTGATGTGGAGGAGGTGTCTTTATTCCTTTTATTTCTCTCTCTTATCTGATTGCTCTGGTTAATGTTTCCACAGCTCTATTGAATAGGAGTGGTGATAATGGACATCCTTGTCTTGTTCCTGATTTTAGATTCAAAGCTTTCAGTTTTTGTCCATTTAGTATAAAATTGGCTGTTGGTTTGTCATAGATGGCTTTTATGAGATAGAGTTGGATACTGTCTATTCTGAGTTTCTGTAGGGATTTTACCATTAAAAAGTGTTGGGCTTTATCTAAAGCTTTTTCTGCATCTATTGAGACAACCATGTGAATTTTTTCTTTGGCTCTGTCGATGTGGTGTATTACATTTATTGATCTACATAGGTTAAACCATCTCTACATTCCTGGGATAAATCCCACTTGGTCAAGATGTATAATCTTCTTGATGATTTGCTGCATTCTATTTGCCAGTATTTTATTGAGAATCTTTGCAACGATGTTCATCAAGGAGGTTGGTCTATAGTTCTTCTTTGTAGTTGTGTCTTTCTCTGGTTTTGGTATCAGAGTAATACTTCCATCCAGCAATGAGTTAGGGAGGGGGATTGCTTCCCTTTCAATTTCATTGAAGAGTTTGGGGCGTATTGGCATTAAATCTTCTCTAAACTTCTTGTAGAATTCAGTTGTGGTTCCATCAGGACCTGGGCTTTTCTTTGTTGGTAAGTTTTAAATCACATTTTCAATTTCAGTAGCTGATATTGGGTTATTCAAAATTGTTGTATCTTCTTGATTCAGCTTTGGTAATTCATATGTTTATAGGAATTTGCCCATTTTCTCTGTGCTTTCTACCCTATGTGAATAAACATTTTCAAAGAGGTATTCATGATCTTCTGAATTTCCATGGGTTCTGTAGTAATTTCATCCTTTTCATTCTTTATTGCACGAATGTTTTTTCTTTTTCTTGATAAGTTTGGCTACTTGTTTATCAATTTTATTTATTCTTTCAAAAAACCAACTCTTCAGTTCATTAATTTTTTGTATTGCTTTTTTAGTATCAATTGTGTTAATTTCTGCTCTGATCTTTATAATTTCCTCTCTTCTATGAGCTTTGTATTTGACTTGCTCTTCTTTTTCTAGGAGCTTGAAGTGTAGCATTAGGTTGTTTATTTTTGCTCATTCTGTTTTTATGACGTGGCAATTCATTGTATATATTTCCCTCCTAGCACTGCTTTCACTGCATCCCACAAGTTTTGGTATGTTGTATTTGTATTTTCATTGAATTTTAGGTATTGTTTATTTCTTCTATAATTTCATCTGTAACCCATGGGTTGTTCAAGAGGTTGTTATTTAATTTTCATGTGTTTGGCACGCCGCAAGAATCAGCGCGAACCTCAGGGAAACGCCGGCCAGCCGCGCAGGACACAGAGGTACGCAGCCCAGCCCAAATCAGCCCAGGAACCCAGAGCTGCTCACCGGGGAATTGAGCATCATAGCTGCAGGGACCTGGAGAGCTTGGGCCCCCGCCCCCCCACCAGAGTGCAGAGCGCACGGCAGCTCCATTCTT
>RJWM01036400.1:0-18181 GCA_004363535.1 Dasyprocta punctata
TCTGTACCATTAACACAGTCACTGCTTCATTCACTCAGCAAATATTTACTGAGATCCCACTGGGTACTGGTGTTGTCCTAGGCTTTTGGGATACAAAGAAAGGAAAAAAGCAGAAAACAAAATATCTTACTTTCAAGGAGCTTACATTATGTTACATTACCTCATTTGTAGGTACGGCTGCAGGAGATACTCCAAGTGCTGACTGAGTATGAAACAGACTTTTAAATATATTATTTAATGATTTTAAGATAACTAATAGAACTAATAATAATAATAATGAGAATGAAAATGAAAAGAGTAGAGGTAAGTGACCTAAATTGTAAACTCTTATATAAGGGATTAATTAGATACTGTCTAAAGTGGATAAATCAAGACATAGATAAAATCATAATGTCTGGAATTACAAAGGAAGCCACCAAAAGTAAAAACAGACGCAAATGAAGGATTTGCCTCCAGGATAAAAGACTGAAGGTGAGAAGAGAAGAGCATGTGTATCAT
Organism: Dasyprocta punctata; assembly: GCA_004363535.1. NCBI lineage: Eukaryota > Metazoa > Chordata > Mammalia > Rodentia > Dasyproctidae > Dasyprocta > Dasyprocta punctata. The sequence continues at coordinate 499 of RJWM01036400.1, forward strand.
GTTTACTTTTCACCCGAAGTCCTGTTTGCCTTGTCACCAGGTGCATGTATTATATTGATTAACACATGTGTATATATTAAAAACTAAATTACTTCTAAGAGCAATTATAATCAAAGAATGAGACCCATTTTTTATCAACCAAGAGTCACAGGATTAGGCATGAAATAATTAGAAATGGATTTTTTTCCTATATTTTAAAGTAAGTGTTTAAAAATAGATACCATCTCAGTCTCTTATGGTGGCTGGAGTGAGTGGGGAGTCGGCAAAATAGTAAGTTTGTGAAGACTCACGCTGGAAATAAAAGCAAAGGCTTTCCGAGCATGTTTTCAAAATAAATCGAGTGCGGTTCATTTGAACAACACAGTGCTTTCAATTCCCCATTGTTTATCTGTGCTTAGGTAGCAGTGTGCAGAAAAGTAGAGCCAACATTTATTACCTGCCTGTTGTATATAAAATGCTTTGCATGCGATAAGTCATTTGCTCTGCTCAACAACCTTATGCAATTGGCATCATTTCTTACATTAGATGATGGGCCTGAAGATTAGACACAAGACGTAGCTTGCTAGAGGCAACCTCGCTTTTAAGTGGAAAGTTGGATTCTTAGGTCTTTCTGCCTCCAAAAACTGCCCTCTCTCTCATTCTTTGCTTTTCCCAGTGTATGCTTTCTTAGAAAAAGACTAGATTTCAATAAAATTCCATTGGAAGTTTCCTGTCAATATTTTCTGTGGTACAAATTTCCCTAAGGGACGATGGTGCCTAAGACATTTAGATAATATGGTAAGTATTTCAGCATTGAATTGATAATACAAGTATATGTCCATGAATTTCTTAATATTTGAACAAAAAGAAAAACCATGGAGAGTTTCATTATTTTCACTCTCAACCAGTAATATTCTTCTCATTACCTTACGTTACACTAATATTCCTCAAAGTCTATCCCTCGACAACTCTTTTGGTCCACCTTGTGACCAGCTTTACGTTCACACAGTGGCTTGTGTGCTTCCATCGTTGGAACAAGGCCGTGATCTTTCTCTGAGCTCATTATTGATCAAAAGAGAGAAACTCTGGTAGCAAATTACATGCCTGTACATTTTTGAGAAACAAAATTAAACTAGGCCTTGTTTTGCATAGGTCTTATGTGCCAAATACGTTACACACATCATTTCATTCCCCTATAAATCTCTGGGGCAGCTATCATGAGCAATATATTTATGCTCATACTTATATTCATATTTACGTTTGTATTCATAGTATAGTACTGGGGACTGAACTCAGGAGAACTCTACCACTTAGCTATGTTCCCAGCCTTTTTATACTTTTTATTTTGAGACAGGGACTCACTATGCTGCCCAAGCTGGCCTCAAACTTGCAATCCTCCCACCTCATTCTCCCAAGTCACTATGAACAATATTCTACAAATGGAAATTATTAACCCAGACAGTTTAAGCAAATTGACTGAGAGCAAAAATCAGTGAAGTAATCTTACTGTGATTTGAACACTTGGTTTAAGAAATGCACTTGTCATGTTTCTGAATTTGCCTAACCTCAGAATTTTACAAACTCTCTTATTCTCTCCTTTGGAGATGAGATGAACTATTAAACAGCTAAGCTGAATAAACTATAAACTGTTGCTATGCTTGACCAGAGGTGGGCTTGCTTCTATCATTGCCACTTGAGAGGAGACCCAAGTCCAGCTTTAAGGGAACATTATTTTGGTTGGCGTTATGTTGTTCCTAATGTATCAGTTAGAGACGTCAGTGCCATGCTGATTGCCCTCTTCCCCCAGAAGACACAGGGCTAGAAGGAGGTGAAGGAAAGTAAGTGAGAATGAGAATATTCAAAAGGACACAATGGACCATGGTAGTCACCTAACAGGATGAAATTAAACAAGAATGGAATTATAATCATGCACCTTTTTCTGAAAAGCTATCTATGCAAGCACAGAATGGTAAAGTACAGTTTAGCAGGAACTCACACAAACGTTTGACTGACTCATCAGTCTTACGGCTTCATGATCAAATTTATAATAATAACTGACACATAGATCTCTCCAGACTAGGTCTTTACCCATAGCTTTAGTCCTGTACATCCAACAGATCAACTAATTCATCTTCTTGGAGTTAGATGTCACAAAGTCTCCTTGGATTCAACATGTATGTTATCTGTGGCTTTATCTGTTGATGAGTTTAGTAGCTGAATATACTGTCAGAAGGTGAGACCTGGTTGCAGGTGGATCACTGGGAACATGACTTGGAAGGGTGTATTCTTGTTCCAAGTTTCTTCCTTCTCCCTCTGCTTCCTGGATGCCATTGACATGAGCCATATTCTGCAATATTCTTCTATCAAGCTGTTTTTGCCTTCTCATGTCTGGCCATGAACTGAACCCACAAAAGCCATCATCCAATATAAACCTCTCTTTGTTTAAGTTACAAGTGTTGGTTTTTTTTGTCCAAGAATAGGAAAGTGACAAATATAATATATAAGGTAAAGTTCTTAAAGCATCTCTTCCAAGTTTGTTTGTCTTCCAATATATGAATATTTCTATTGCATTAGTAAATCTAGGCTTCACGGTCAAAAACTTTTTCCCCTTAATCTCTCTGCCACTATCTTTAATTCTTTCTATATCCTGGCCATGTTACCTCCTAGAATTTCAGAATCTATCACTCTTTCATCTCTACCAGTGCCTCATTAGCCTAAGGAACCATGGTTTTTCATCTGTACTATTGCTGTGGTCTAATTGCTCTCAATATTCCTATTTTGTCCTCACCAGCTCATTTAACATACCAGCCCTAATTACATTTCCAAAACCCAAATATGATTGCGTTATGCACACATCCACCCTAGATTACATTGCTCTGATGTCTTTTACTCCTCTCACATAGAAATCAAAATCTTGTCTCTATATTTGCCCCAGCTTTGGTTCTTAGCAGTTTCTCCCTTTCTCTCTATACTCTAACCCAGTGGGGGCAAATCTATAGCATGCATGCCACAGTGAGCTGTTTGTTATTGAAAGCCCTAAAATATTTGTCATCACTGCTGATCTTTGAGCCTTCTTTAACTTGCAGACGCACCATGGAGCTTTCCATGGCAAAGCCTTTACACACATTATTCTTTCAGTATGAAATGTTCTTTCCTCTTCTCCCTCTGGTTAATGCACACTCGCCCTTCAGACCTCTGTCAAAGTGGTCTCCCTAACTCTCTACACTGATGTACGTGTTCCGATGGAGCTATTGCTTCCATTTGGAGCTCTCATTGCAATTTGTAATCCATTTACCAGTGTGCTGAATGTTTATTATGTGCCAGGCCATAAATTCTGGGGGCATATGGTAAATAAAACAGGGAAATTTCCCTTCAAGGATCAGTAATGGAGGAGACAGATAATAAAGAAACAAAATATATGGTGATTCCATTGGTGATAAGTACTACAGTGCTACAGAAAAAAACGTCAGAGAAAGATGATAGGCAGTGCCTGTGTACGTGCTTAAGCCTATGCTATTTGCAGTAGGGATGGACCGACAAGGTAGCATTTAAACCTGCTCAGAGGGTGTTTGGATCCAGAATGTCCCCTCAAGGGCTCATGTGTTCAGAGGAGACACACTGACTTGAAGTGTGCTGCTAGGAGGTGGGGCCTGATTAGAAGAAGGAGGTCACTCAGGAGACACAACCTGGAAGGGTATGTTCTTGTCCCTGCCCCTTTCCCCTCCCTCTGGCTGTGGCTCCTGGCTGCAGTGAGGTAAGCAGCTTCCTCTGCCGCACTTTTCTGCTGTAGTGTTTCTGCCTTCCAGCCGGCTAACCAGGGACAGAAACCATGAGTCAAAACAAAACTCTTCCCCCTCTAAATTATGTCAGGCATTTTGGGTCCAGCAGTAAAAATGAAACTAACACAGAGCGAGAGCGCTGCAAGCGCTTGTAGAAAGAGTGCTCCAGGTAGAAAGAAGAGTGAGCGGAAATGTCTTGACAGAGACGTTTGCTCTCCATGTTTGAAGAGCAAGCAGAAGACCAGCCTGGCTGGTACAGAGCACACAGGAGGAAAATTGCAGGGGATTGAGATAGAAATAGGGATAGGGTCAGGTAGGACCTGGAAGGTCAGTGTGAAAGATTTGACTTTCAGTGAGAATGAGTGAGAAATAGCTGTTCAATTTAATAAAAGATGTGACCTGACCTGCACATTTTTAAGGGATTATGATGGCTTCTGTGTGGGGAATAAACTGTAGACATGAGAAAACTTGTTTATGCTGATCCAGGCAAGACATGGTGGGGACTGGATCAGGTAGGTAACAAGGGAAGTGATCAGATCCGTGTATCTGTGGAAGAATGCCAAGAGCACACACTGATAGACTTGGTATGTGTTTCAAGAGAAAGAAAAAAAATCAAGAATTATATCTAGGTTTATGATGTAATTAGAAAAATGGAATATTCATTTACTGATATGGGCAAGTCCATGGCAAAACATATTTGGCAAGAAGACTTAGGGGTCAGTCTGGATATGCTTATTACAGGAGGTCAGAGTGGAATGACCAAATACTGGTTTGCTTGGGACTAGGAAGGTGCCCAGGACTTACTAAAACCAAAGAAGTTCCAGGAAAATTGGGATGAGTTGATCATCCTAGGTCTGGGCCTCATATACAAATTTGCCTTTGACACATAAATGGTATTTGAAGCCAAAAGACTGGATGAATATTATGGTTTGAATTGCCCTTCACGCCCCATGTGTTCAGTAGTTGTTTGGATTATAGGAATTACAGCTGGGCTTGCTGTTAGAGTGTGGGGTCTGATTGAAGGAGTCAGGTTACTGTGGGCGTGGCCTGAAAGGGTTTATCTTCCTTCCTGGCTCCTCCTCCCTTGACTGGCCCAGCTTCCTGGATGTCCTGAGAAATATTTTCCCTGCCATGACCCTTGGTCATGCCATCCTTCCTTGAAGGCAGCAGACTACGGACTGAAATGTGAGCCAAAATAAATTTTCCCTCCTTTAAATTGTGGGTGTTGGGTATTGTGTCTGAGCTATGAAGAAAGTGACTAATACAATGAGCTCAGCCAGAAAGTAAGTAAATTAGAGAAGAGACTGGGTCAAGCCGACTCAAGCATTTAGAGATGAGGACGTTGATAAAAATCCACAGAAGAGGATAAGAGAGTCCAGTGAAGCAGGAAGACAGGCAGGACAGTGTGATGTCCTGGAAGTCAACCGGAGAAAATGTTGCATGTTACTAGGGTAAATAAGTATGATGGGCAAAATGAGATGAGGACTGAGGGGAGCACCAGATTTCTCAGTGTGGAGATCTCACTGGCTATCTTGAAAAGGACTATAAGCACGGGATTTTTTAGGGGCAAAACTTTGATTGGTATAGGTTCCAGAAGAGAGCAGTTAGTGATAGAGCATGTATCATGTAAAGGAGGATGGAGAAATCAGGCAGAAGCTAGAGGGGGAAATAGGGTCAAAAGGATATTGGATGGAAAAATATGCAACATATTTTGCAAGCTGTTGGGAAACACCCCCACAATAAATCCTGTGGGAGACGAATGGGAAGATGGCAGGAGCACTGCCCTTGAGCAGATATTTTAGATAAGAGCAAAAATTGTTCAGGAAGGGTGACAAAAACGGTTCTCGCTGGGCGTGGTGGCACACGCCTTTAATCCCAGCACTCGGGAGGCTGAGGTAGGAGGAGCGTTATGAGTTTGAGACAAGCTTGGGTTACAATGTGAGCAAGGCCAGCCTGAACTACATAGTGTGACCCTGCCTAAAAAAAAATAGGGCCTGGAGTTTGTCTCAGTGGCTTAAGCACCTGCTGGGCAGGTGTGAGGTTGTGAGTTCGAGCTCTGGTACCGCAAAAGCAAAACAAAACAAAAAAACAAACAAACAAAAAAACGGTTCTCATGTAATTGGCTGTGAAGACTTAATTTAAGTTCTGTTCTGATTGCTCCTACTTTCTCACTCTCATTATCAAGGAGGGGCAGGTGTGGGGTGGGATGGAAGTGTTGGAAGAAACTTAAAGGGGACACAGGAGAAGTTCGGTTTGACGACATGAGCTTCAAAGCTGTGAGTGTGTGTGTGTGTGCGTGTGTGTGTGTGTGTGTCAGCGTTAGGGAGACAAGGGGGAAAATATGAAGAAGAAAAGTAAGGAAGGCTTACTTCTCATCTCCAGGCCCAGAGAGTTAAACAACCACACCTTGAAAAAATTAGAGAAGAGGCAGAGTTGGAACACAAAGGTGACAGGAACCTTGGTGAGGATTTTCAAGACTTTGTGTATTTTATGATAATAGACTGATCACCTTTTGGGGTGTTTGCTTATGACTGAACCCAGAGGTCTTGTGCATTCTAGGCAAATGCATCACCAGTGAGCCACACCTATGGCTCCTGCTTCTCTATCTAATCATATATAGATCTCATGAAGTAGTTCAGGCTGGCCTTGAACTTGGGATCCTCCTGCCTCAGCCTTTCACATATCTGGAATTACAGGCAAATGCTCCCACAGCTGGCTGGACTGAGCACTTTTAAGGATACAGGAAAGACCTAAGGAACTGGAGATAGGGGTGGAAGCTCAAATTATAGACCTGTAAGATGAGGGTTTGTGTTGGTGGAATCTCCTGAGAGGTTTAATCCTTTTATGCTGATTGCAGTTAACAAGGATAACATATTAATCAAGAACAGGATATTGACTTTCTTGGAAGGGAGCCCCAGGGCCCCCCTCTGTCTTCCTGCCAACAGAAAGTGGAAGGAGAGATGGTTTCATGAGTGTGATGATTTGCTCAGGGTCTGCATGCTGAGACCCTGTGTGCTAAGCTCCCAGAGGGCCGGGACTGTGTTTACCTTTGCACCGCCAATGCCTTGAGATGTACCTGGCTCATAGGGGAAGCCCAATAACTACATATCACACAAATACATAGAATCAAGTGCAAAGAATCGAAGGCTTTAGTTGACAGCAAGTCCCTTATGAGCAGTGATGGTGCCACTGGATATAGTCCTAGCACCTTTCTAAACTCACCCTAGCCATAGAAATAAGTTGCAGGTGGGCTGACTCCCATCATGGACAAAAGTTGCATTAGTAAGAGGCACAAAGGAATTTCTTAGACAGAAATTTTTAGCAAGGCACACTCAAGTAGAGTGGGGCTTTTCACAGGAAAAGAGAGAGGGGCTCGTTATGATCCAAAGCTGCTATGGTTATAGGACTTGGGGATGTCTTCAAGACAGGCGACCTTGAATGTGTGTCCCTGCTGTCAGGTCACCCATCTGGCGGGATAGATCAGAATGCAAACCATTCATGCTTGTTGAAAGTGAGATCTGCTGCCCACTAATAATGTCCCTTACTTGCAGTTTACAGGTGCAAAGAGGTGGTTAACTTGCAGGTGAAAGGGGATTGCCCAGGCCTATTGTGTTTTGGGAGAAGAGAGGAAAAGAAAAAACAAACAGAAAAAACAAACAAGCAAGCAAACAAACAAAACCCTGAGCTTGTGTCTCAAAGCTGCAGTCTTTTTTCAAAGTACAGTTTTGAAATTTCAATTCTCCTTGTGTCCTTTCTACCTATGTTCATTTCTGCAATTCTACCGCGGTGGTGAGGCTGCTAAGACAAGGAGACCGTGTTCAGTATAGACGGGGTAACGCACTCGCTGTCCTGCTCGCCGAGCAGTGTATCTGTAGGATTCCACTCATTTCTGGCCACCACTCTCTAAGCACTATAGTTCACTTCTTAGAAATATTGGGAAGATGCGTTGGGCAATTTTGTTTGCCAAAGAGATAATTTATCTGAGTCCCTCAAGTACTGGGAGATAATTTGTAGGAGGTCATAGAAATTTCATGGAAACACGGGAACAATGCTACATATGGGTCCCCCGGGGAGGGGCGGCGAAGTGCGCTTTGGAAGCTGGGTGATTTCCTGGCTCAGTGTCAGCAGAGTTAATTCTTAATCTTCACGGTGACTCAGCTCCTTTTTGCCTCTGCCTGGGGACTGCTCTTGTTACTGCTAATCAACTGTTACACTTCCCCTGAAAATATGTTTCCCTTCCTCAGGTTATCTTACAGTTTCTGCTTACTCATTGTTTCTGTTAGTTGCACAATAATATTTAGGGCATTTTAAGTTGATCTTCCTCATTTTCTCCAATTACATCTGCACAGATATTCTGAAATCACTTTGTGAAGGTAACCCATTTGATTTTCTTTCTCTCTTTGGGACCTAAGCTACTGCTTGATAATTTTTTGCCTTTTCACATTGTGCCTTTTCTTTGTTATAGAAAGGCAGAGTTCTTTGGTGATAAATGAATTTAGCTTTCTTTTTTCTAATCTCACCACCACTCGAAGGAGTAGGTAGAGATGAGGGGGTCCTTTTCAGTTCATAAAAGTCTCTCCTGGCCTTCAAGATAACATTTTAATCTTTCTTTGTCCCCTAAGAGCTTAGTCTTTTGTTTTAGGAACTCTCTCCCAACCTCCCTGTCGATCAACCTGTCTTCTCAGTGTCACCAATCTTTTGTTCTTCTTTTAGTAAGATGGAAATACACTTTTTAAATTACTAAAGTTCCTTCTTGATTTCTTAAGCAAATATGGCTTCCAGAGCCCAAGAAAATGTTACACACAATTTTTGGGTGCTTCTTAGCACTTGGGATTATGTTGATTTTGATATTATTTCTCTACTTTGGCCCAAGACCCATATGTACATGTAAATACATATTAGACCACCTGAAAGTAGTGTGTTGTGTCCTACAGGAAGTTCAGGTGAATCCTCCCCTTACATCCTTTCCTGCTTCTATTGCAGCTACTTTCACCACGACCTGGCCAGAAGCTACGACTCTGTGTTCCTGCAATTCAGGAATAACATGAATAATACAGGGATCCAGCCTCAACTCTCCATCTCTCCAAACCCCTTGCCATACTGTACGGGAGTTTTTAAATTATAAATCTTGTTACTCACATCATGGACTTGTGTCTTTCAATGAATATCTATTACCTCCATGATAAAACTAAGGTTGTGGTAGGTAAAACTCTGCAATTTAGCCTCTGATACTTCTTTGACCTCACATCCCCAGTCCTACTTCATTCCACTGAATCTTCATTTCATCAATAAGAAGTGATTGGCAGATACAAATTTGCCAGATTCCTTTCACACTTTACCTTGTCTATCTGGTTATATCTGCCACTGTGTGGTGATCTTGGAAAACAGGTTCTTTCATCTTAACTGGAAACAGCCCATACTCATGAATGTTCTCTTGGTCTGCCTGTAGGTAGACAGAAAATTTTCAACCCCAGTCTTCTTTTAATTGCCTGCATCTCACGGCAGGCCAATGGCTAACCTTCGTGTCTTTCTCCTTAGTAGACTGAGAACTCCCCGAGGGCAGACCTATGTTCTCAGTCTCACGTATCTAGCAGAACACCTGACTCCCCACATATGTTCAAAAATGATGGAAAAGTGAATGGAACTCAACTTTATTTCCTAATTTATTATCAGCTTTGTTTTTAGACCGAAAAAGAGAGAGGAATTAGAAAGGTTCATTTTGACTCTCACACAGCCTGTATTGTGAAGGTTTAGGAGATTGGAAACATGAAAGGTGAAGAGAGATGAAATGTGTTGTGAGTTGGGTAAATCAAATTATGTCTGAGGCTCAAGACTTAGAGGACACTGGGAAATCAGTCTACCTTTGGTTTCGCCTTGCTATTTCCACAGGAAGCAGGCATGTTAATGAAGGCCACAGGGAAGTTAGTACATTTAGGGAAAGAGAAAAAGCATCTTTAAAAAAACCCAGCTCACAGACACTTTGCCTGTGGCTTGTTCTGTCTGGACCCCTGCCTTCTTCATCAGAGAGCTGAACTGTACCACGTCATGGGAAGACTATAGAACCAGTTTATAGCTACTGCAAGCAAATTTTTATACTTTCTTCCTTAAAGATCATGAGGTCAAAAAAATGCTTACTCTTCCTGTCTTCCTTTTCACGTTGAAATGAGATCAAAATATTTTCCAGGCAACAGCTGTTAATGATTATGGAAAATAGCATTTTATGTCTTTCCAGCCAGACATTCTTTTTGTATTTGAGGCGATGACACATTGGTTGTCAACTGCTTTCCCTGCTTCACCCAGTTTTAATTTTCTTACCTTTAGTTCCTTTTATTTCAAGGGAAGACATTACACTTACCTACTAATCCATCACATGTCCCTTTCTTGTTAGCCAACGCCTCTGCCAAGTCCAATGCAGATCCTGATCTTTGGCCTTGAAACTATCAACTAGTCTGACATCAGCGGCCAGGCATTTAGCATTTGAGTCTGGAATATAGAAAACAGAGAATAGTTCAGAAAGCAGTCTACTGTCCACTTCCAGATTCTCTGGGTTGACTTGAGAGTAAATTTGGCATACCTCATTAAGTACAGTCAACTTTCATCTATGGTAGTCTGCTTTTTGTTAGAAGGAATAAAAAGTATTTTGGGACTTCGAGTGTGTTGGGTTTTATGTTAAGTATGCCCATGTATACTAACACAGCTGATCTTCGTTACTGAAAGTTTTTACTCTAGTATAAATTACTGTACGACTATGGCGATGGTCTAACATGGGGGAAGGGCAAAGCAGGACCGCTTACCCCCATGACCACTCCCTCCTTCCTCCCTTTTGGCCCAAATTGTTACTTTCCCATTTGTGCACGAAGAAAATTCCAATCCGTACCTCGCATGTCACCAATGCCCGCCCCATGTGCCACTTCCCATTAAAGGTCATATAACCCTCTGCCTCTCTGTATCTGGTCAGAGGAGAAAGTCAGACCCCTGCAGGCTATGGGCTCCCCTCCATGTCCTCAATAAGTGGCCACTTTCTCTGTCCTTCTGCTTCTCTATTGTGCCAGAAAACTCTTAACAGTTACAAGTCAGTAATGCATCATTTTCAGATTTTATAGGTACAGTAGATTCAAATCACACAACTAGTAAATTACAGAACAGAGATTTCATGATGACCCCGATATAAAAAAGCTGGGAGTTCATGGTTATTTGCACAAGGAAGAAAGATATCTGGAGATATAGCTACCATACCCCATCCTCTATTCTTTTCAATTCTCAGTCTTCAGTTTGAACCCCACTTCCAGAAAAGGCATCTCTACTGGAACTTCAAATTTAAACAACCTATCTCCTGGTTGCATTTCTACTTTTTGGTTGTTTTCACTTTTTTTTTTAACTCCTGGTGGCAAGGAATATTTAGTTGTATCATGGTGTCAAGCGAGGGAACTTAGATTTGCTCTAGTTTCTGCTTCTTCAAAGCATGAGTTTAGATAAATTATCAATCTCCTTAGGACTTAATTTCCTTATTTGCAGTCAGTATGTTGGATGAGATTCTCTAAGGCTGCTTCCTATCATGAGAACAATTTTTAATCATAATTGACAGTTGAAGAAATTTTCATATTAGGAAGTAGGCATTAAGTTATCATTTAAGGAGAATAAAAAAGAAAACTCTCCTGGAGAAAATTAAGGTTCAGAAAGTTAAGCAACTTGACTTAAGTCACAGAGCTAACAGGTAGTTAATCTTACGTTTGAACTCACAGAGTCACAAGAGTATAAAATCAAAGCCCCACAATATGGCCCACAAATTCTCTGTGGGCTTGGCCTGTCTACTACTATAGATTTAACTTTCACACTCCAGCTATATATGCTACTAAGTGGTGTGTTGTAGGCTCTCTGAGGTAGTCACGAGCAGCACTTTAATTGTGTTTCATGTCTCTGGGCCTCTACTTTTGTTCATAGACTCTTCGTGGTGTTATCTTTACTTCTCACGACTAGGATAATTTCCTTTGGCTCCTTCACAAGTTAGTTCATGTGTCTTTACCTTTAGAAACTTTTTCAAATTTCCTGACTGGGATAAATATCCTCTTCTTTGTTCCCTTAGCACACTGTGCTCTCACCTCCACGTTTTCCTAAGTTCATGTTTTATTCCATTTCCCCCATTAAATCATAAGCTCTTGGCAAGGATTATGGTTGTTTCCCAGGATCTAAGCGTGCATAACAAATCTTAGCTGAATTTAATCAAATGGAATGATGCCAAGTACGAGGCTTTACCCATGTATTTCTCAAGTGATTTTCCTGAGTGTGGTTAAATTCACATTCTCATTTCACAAATGGAGAAACAGGCTACGTAACTGAGGGTAGGACCTCAATATCTTGTTCCTGCTCGAGAATCTGTAAAAAATTCTGTACACATTTTCCTAAAGCCCTTACTTGCCTTTCGTATTTAAGCCCACTCCAATCCACCATGCCACGAATGTTGTTCTAAGATCTCAGTGGTGACTGCATTTGAAAATTCAGTGGACGCACTGTCCTCCCTTTATTTGATTTCACTGAGTGATATTCTCTCCATTTGAAATTCATTCTTTCTCTGGCTTCTGTGCCACACAATATACTATAACACATACAATCTAATGTTCCATCTACCCTCTGTGGCCACCTCTTCTCATTTCCCTTTGGGAGAGCTTCCTCCTCTATTTAGCCATTTAAGTTCTTTAAAGAAGAATCTTGGATCTTTGTTTCTTTCTCATCTCACATTTTTTTCCTATGAAGTCTCAACCAGTTGCCTAGTTTATATGAAAAAGTCATGTATAGGCCAATGACTAGAATATTGCTTTCTCCAACAAAGGTCATCCTTTTGGACTCCAAAGTCGTACGTAGCTTTTTTTTCCCTGTTATTCCATCTTGGATGTTTTTATGCATCTTAATTTTAGCATGTCTGAATCTGAGTTCGTATTCTTATTCCTCAAATCTAGTCTTTATCCAATAATCTTAATCCCCCCATCCTCCCAGTTGCCCTTGACAAAGATGACAAGGTTGCCCTTGACTCTTGTCTGTTTTAAATACCATCCATGCTCCCTTCTAGATGAATTTTAAATCTTTTCTCCACATGTCCACTGATACCCTTCTGGCTCAACTGCCACCATCCATCCCAACAGGGCATTTACTCTCACCTCAACCGTCCTCCTGTTTTGTTCATCTCCTCTGCAACATTTCATTTCATTTGCACTGGTGGGCACTATAAAGGCTTATAGGCCACTGCTCTTTGAAAGGTAAAATGTCAATCATCTTTTCCTTCTCATTTAAGTCTTACAATGTTTCCCATTTCTTTTAGGGAAAAACAGGAAATTCTTGACCTGACTCCTAAGGACCTGAGTGATTTGTCTCTCACTCTCCCATTTCTTCAAATTCTTTCCATTTTAGTACTCATCATAATTATAATTGTATCATTACTTTCATACTTTTTAAAAAAATTATCTTTCCTACTAGAATGCAAATTTCATGAGCTAGTGTCCAGGTCTTGCCTCTTGATCACTGAGTCTCAGGAGCTTGACACAATGCCATGGATGCAAAAGACAGTCAGGAAATACTTATTGAATGAATTAAAGTATTGATTACTTAATGATGCTGTGTTTTAGGTGTACTAAAGCTAGATCCTGTTTTGGGGTTTCCCCTTCCAAGGATTTCTCCCACATTAAACACCTTTTTTAAAATTCTTATTCTTAAGAACTAAGTTTAGTCACATTATATCTCAAATTATTGACCTTTCTTTCTATCATTATTTTTATTGATTCATATCACTCAAATATGTGCCAAAGCATGGGAATAACAGAGGTAAAACAAAGAGCAAGACAAAAAAGAGACCCGGGATTTATGAAACTGTTTTTAATTCTTTGGAACAAATAGTAATTACTAATTCAAGTTCCAATGTGCTGGGATAGCTCTGAGGTTTGAAAGATGACGGCTAAGTCTAGCGTGATGTTCAGGTACCATGCCGGTTTGGTCTGTGTGCCCCCTAAGTGGCCCTGACACCTCTGCTGCACGTGAGTCCCTTTCCATTGGGAAGAAATATAAGGAACTAATCCAATCCTTCAACTTGTTGTGTTGGTTATTGTTTTCAGCCTGAATATCTTGACTCTCCCACGGACTTGTGGTTGTGCTGTATACAAGTCTTCAGTTTAATATGGTAAGGAATGTGTTTTTGTGTTTTTGTGAGGCCAATTGTTTCCTCCTGCCTGGAGCAATGTAGCCTTGTAAAACTCAGTTAAAGAATGAGTGGAAGATGGCCAATATTAGTAATGGACTGAATTCCACCCTGGTCATTATTAAGCTCACCACTACTGAGTTTTCTAGGGGGCATGCACTTCACAATGTTGAAAATAAATCCCCAGGGCAGTGTTAATGTGTAGAAGAATGTAACTAAAAAAGTTTCTATTAATTGTGTTAGAATTGTCAGGAATTTGAAGGTCTTGTTTGTATTTTTATATGCTGCTATTTTGTACACCCTGCTGTTCTAAGGTTACTAATTTAGTACTCAATATTAGGGAGCTAGCAAATGACATGTGAAAAAATATCCAAGGCTATGTGTTTGTTCATCATCCTATTTTCTTTAATTACTAAATATCTTGCACCCAGGAAATAAGCATAATGTATTCCTGAATAAGTGAAAATGTGCAACTTTGGCACAGCATTAATGTTTTATTGTACTAGCAATGTTTAGTGAGAAGAAGTGGACTTTTGTGGGCTTCCATAAACATTGTGAGATTTATATGTTGAACAAAATATGTAACATCAAACTACTGCACCTTTCTATAGTAAATCTAAGGCAAAGTTCAAATCCCTGCCCATTTTTTTTTTCAGACTCTTTTTCTATTCAACCACAACTGCAATGATCTCACCCCAGGACTCTCATTTAAAGACTTTGTTATTAAAATCTTTACTCTTCAAATAATTTTATTAGTACATTTTAGGTATACATAATGATCACATTGTAGAGAATTTGCACCAGTACATGATATCTCTTGCTTCTTCTTTTTTTCCCATTCTCCTCCCCTCCCTTCAACCTCTTAATATCTTTATTTAAATCTGATTTAAGCCATTAGAAATTGTTTGCTGAGAGGAAAATTAAGGGACCATAGCATTATAACATATTTTAAACATTTTCCTAGAATGACCACAGAGAATTAATTAATATAGAAAAAAACTATGATCACCAAAATATTCAATGACTAACATAAACTCCTTAATTATATTTCCTAGATAAAACTTACAGGATTGATATAGGGGGATGAAGCTCTCGACCTACTATATGTCCAGTATGAGTTTGTGTTCTCTAAAATCGAAGAATGAATTTTAGGAACAACAGAGGTTAAGAGCAGGATATATTTATTGAGAGAAAGAAAGCTTCTGTCTGAGAGAGACAGAAGGGGTCCCGAGTGGGTTGCCAAAGGCTGTCTTTTTAGGGATTTTTATAGAGAAAAACCAAGAGGTGAGACAGGTCCAAGGTGGGGAAAACATGGGAACTCACAAGGTGGGCATAAGGTGGGACAGAACTATGGTCAACCAATGAGATTAATTGCTCAGGTAAAATTGATTAAATCAGGAACAAATGGGAAGTCAGTCACATGGCAAGTGGGCATGCTTAAAGAGCAGTGACTCCTCCCATTGGGTGTTGGGTTAGTGACTCTTGGCTTCCTCAGGGTGATAGAGACCTATTTAGAATACCAATCCTTAGGATTCGGGTGCATTTGTTTGATCTTTTGTCTTGAGGCCTGGCCCACAGCGGGAGGTGTCTGTCTCCCCCACAATTGCAAGGTGTCTGGCCTTCTGCACTGCCCCTTTGAGGACATAGCCCTGTCTGACTGCCTATAATGTTTCTTTTTTCTTTTCTTTTCTTTTCTTTTTTTTTTTTTTTTGCGGCACCGGGGATTGAACTCACAGCCTCGTGCCTGCCAGGGCATGTGCTTAAGCCACTGAGCCAAACTCCCAGCCCTGGTTTTTTGAGGTAGGGTCACACTGTGTAGCTCAGGCCGACCTTACACTCTTGTTGTAGCCCAAGCCGGCCTCAAACTCACAACGCTCCTCCTACCTCAGCCTCCCCAGTGCTGGGATTAAAGGCGTGCACCACCACGCCGGGCACTGTTTCTAACTCAGTTGCCTGTAACAGGATGACAGATCTTTAGCTCTAAATCTGTGTTATTGAAATCTTTGAAAAATAAACATTTCCCCTTCCCTGTGCTGGGTGGGTAGTGTAACATGAACGCGATCGCCACTTCACGGCTGGCCTGAGGTCAGCCCTGAGCAGCACTGAGGGCCTGGGTTCTGTGGTGCCAATGTGTGTGCAGGGTCATTCCTCAGACAGCTCTTGTCCCCAGACGGCCCTCTCTGCCCTTCTCAGGCTGACTGCGGAATCCCAGGTGCTCTCAACCACACTTCGTGGATGAAAAAACAGACACTGCGCTTTCTCTTTTCTGTGTCTTCAGGTGTCTATTTTGGCAACTTCTACCAGCAGGAGGGCACTGGACGCCCCCAGGTTGGGCCAGGCACAGATGCCACAAATCTTTGTGGTCTTTCTTCTGGGGAGCGTGTGCCAAAGTAACTCAGGATAAATGGCATTTTCAGTATTTATTTTTTTCTCTTGGTTAAAGACATGAAAATTGAGAAGCAACAAATGAGAGGCTAAGAGTGCCAAGTGCTGAGCGTGCAAGGGCAGCGGGGAGCGGTCCAGGGCCTGGGAGGAGAGGTTCGGCGGGAGGAGACTGGGAAAGATGACGGCTCCTCTGCAGGCCAGGGGCTGGGGTTCCAGCGCGGGAGGACAAAGAGAAACGGGGGAAGCAATGTAGGGAAGGAACCATGAGCCAGAGAGGAATGTTGCTACCACAATGTAATGATAGATGTTTGATGTGATGGACGTGCTAGTTTGATCTTTACAAGATATATATCGGGTGTATGGAAGCATCACATTGTACCCCGTACATGTGGACAGTTATTAGCACACCTTAAAAAAAGAGAGGGCAAGGGAAGGACTGGAACCTATTCCCTGATGCTCTGTCCCTCTGTGGAAAGATATCTTCTGTGAGGAGATGGCCATCAGCAGTGAGGGAGACTGCCGAGGAGAGAACTGGGAACAGCTAACCTCAAAGGCTGAGAGCTGCCGGAGAAGGATTTAGAAGGCAAAGGGGAATCGATGGTCTTGCAGGAGTTAGCAGGACACTACTACTTAGAAATAAGGAACAGGCCATTGTGGGAATAGAGCCGTATTTAAGAAAAAGAATACAAAGTTAGAAATACAGAGCATGTACCAAAGTAAATATTCAGAATGGAGAGAGAAATTGCAGCAAATCGCAATAATTTACTTTTGCCATAGGACAAAAACTTGTGTATATGGGAACGCATTGCCCAGGCTCACCTTAGGGCTCTGGAAAGGAGGTGAAAGCGGAACACTTCATTAGCCTTGTGATCAATCAACTAGAGGAAAGGTCTGGTCAGCACAGTGGGACCTTTTAGATGCCTTCTCTGAGGGCATTGTGGAAGAGGGTGGCGGCTGCCTCATGAAGCCGGCCTTGAAATTTCTAGAATGTACTTGAGATACTGATGACTCTTTCAAAACTAATTTGAATAATACTATGCATAGGAAATGCTTTAAAAGCCTGCAAAGTTCTACCCAGATGTTAGTATTTTTATTATTATGTAAAATTCATTATAAATCAACCAATAATGAAATTTACCTAAGCCTTCAATGAACCCATTTATTTTTTTTTAATATTTTATTAATAATAAAAGACAAGGCAGAAGAGAATCCCCCATACTTGCTACATTGCCTGCTGTAAAGAGATGCTTGGGTTGCTGACCAGAGGCCTGGCCAAATCTACAAGATAAAAGTTGGTTGATGTTCCTTGGTTGCTATCAATCCAGCCAGACCTCCGAAACAGCAGGTTGCTTATGGC
>RJWM01036401.1:0-18186 GCA_004363535.1 Dasyprocta punctata
TTTTTTACCTGAGAGATAATTTCTGATCTGATTTCCTCTATAGTTTCATGGAGTTGTTTCTCTACTTCAGTTGCTATCATTTCAGAAAGTTCAGTTGTGCAATTTCCAGTGTCTTCCATTTCAGTGTCTCTTGGGTTCATTCTTGTTGGACTGGAGAACTGAGACTGCATCTTACTCTTTCATTTTGTCATTTTCCTCTGGGATCTGTGTGAGTGGCCAAGCAGCCTCCCAATGGATTGCACTAAAGTGCTGTGTTGGGTAGAGCTTTGATCTTCCAATATCCCCATGGTTGGCTGGGGCATACCCCCAAGCTACGGTGCTGGAGCCTTGTGTTCTATGGTCTATGAGGCTGACTGTGTGTTCCCCTGATGTACTTTATTGGGTTACTCTGGGATTCTGAGCTGGGGAGATCTTGTATCCTCCCTACAGCTAGCAGGGGCACACCCCTGGAGCATGTTGCCAGGGCCTAGAACATGGCTGAGTGGAGTTCCAAACCTCTGCAACTGAGGTGGCTAGCAGTGACACATCCCCGGGGTGTGGCACTAGAGTCTGGTGCCTGGCTGGGTGGAGTTCAGAGCCTCTAGGAGCCAGGTGGCTAAGCAGAATTCACCCCATAGTGTGGCATCACTGGGACCTTGCTTCTGGCTGTGAGGAGTTCAGAGTGTCTGGAGCATGGGGCTAACCAGAGTGCACCCCCAGTGTATGGTGCTGGGGCCTTGCTCCTGGCTGGGTAGAGTTCGAAGCCTCCAGGACCTGCCACATGGCTAGCTGGGCCACACCCCTGAACGATGGAGATGGAGCCTTGTGCTCTGATGTGCAGAGCTCAAATTCTCCAAGACCTTTGTGCTATCCTAGCTGCTCCCTGATGAGTGGCTCTGGGGCTCTTGACTGAGCTGGACTCGGAAACCCTGTGTCCTGTGAGGCTGGCCAGGGGTTCCCCTGATGGATTGCACTGGGACTCTGGGTTGGGCAGAGCTTGGATCCTCTGTGCAGCTAGAGAGGACATACTCCCCTGTCCTCTTAGTCTTGACAAAGTCTTTCTTAGAGAAGAGGTTTTTAATTTTAATGGAATCCAGCTTATTAATCATTTCTTCATTGATTCTTCCTATGGTGCTTTTTAATCTAAAAGATCATTGCCATAGACAAGGTCACTTAGATTTGTCCTATGTCCCCCCTTCTTTTAGAAAATCTGTCGTTTGTGTTTTTCAGGGTTTTTTAAATTTTTATTTTTTTTGTTACGGGGAATTGAACTCACAACCTTGTGCCTGCCAGGTAGGCACTCAGGCCTCTGAGCTAAATCCCCAGCGCTATTTTTTGAGACAGGGTCTCACTATGCAGTTCAGGCTGGCCTTGAACTCACTTTGTAGCCCAGGCTCATCTCAAACTCATGATTGTCAGCCTCCCAAGTGCTGTGATTAAAGGCATGTACCATCATGCCCGGCTTCAGGTTTTTTTAGTATATAATTAGGGTGTAGTGGTAACTTCCCATCTTCTTACATGATTGGTCAGCAACTGGAAGTCTGCTCATCTGCTTTTGAATACCAATTTCTATCCTCAACAGCTGTAGAAAACATTTTTTGTTTTAATGTCTAAATTAGTTGTTGAATGATGAGTTGCTGACTAAGCAGAAATGTTTGGTATTTGATAAGTAGCACTTAGGTAAGATCAATCTAGCTAGGAGGGTGAGCCTCACATATGTGGGTCCAGAAACTTATATTTTTAGTGTATTTGTGTTGATGAGGGTCATAATTTTTATTAGTAATAATTAAACTCAGATGAAATTAAGACATGAATTAGAATGGTAGTTAGTTGATTTTCTTATGGGAGTTTCCTTTCTATGACTGAGATACTCCATGTCTCCTACACAGTACTTCCAGTTATCAGAGTAAATAAATGTACATTTGAGCTTTTTAGTCCAAGTAATGGAAAATACTTGTGAAATTTGTCTCAGCCCATGACAAAGAAACAATTTTACAGTGCCTGGACATTTCTCATAGACCTCATCCAAATGATGTAGTTAAGAATCTCAACCTCTGATAATTGTGATTAATAACACTAAAGACACCATTCTGTGACAGGAACTATGCTAAGCAGTTAAACCCTACAGCAGTTTTAGAGATTAAGATGATTACATCTTGATAAAATAGGAAAATGAAATGATTTAGTCATAGTCAGCAAAGCCTAGGGTTAGGGTCAAATGCATGGTTCTCTGAGTCAACTGTGTACTCTGTGGATTCCATTTATAGTGTCCATATGAAAAAAAACAGATGCTTTGTCTTAACACATCCTTTATTTTGATGTTATTATAAAGTAGTTATAAATAACAGTCCTAGCTTTAGATGATTAATAAAAGTGATTGTGATAAACTTTATATGAATTTTATAATCTAGAGTATTTTAAGTATATGAAGGAAATGCAGAGAATATTGCAATAAATATTTACTCAACATTTTTAAGCATTAGCATTGTTGATTTGCTACAAAAGATTATTTTAAAATATAAACCAATCTGAGTATTTTCTTTTTCAGAATCCTTTGATGGCTTTCCACATCTCAATGAAAGCACAGCGAGCTGTGGTGACCCACAACCATAATCCTAGATACTCAGGAAGCTAAGGTAGGAGGATTGCTTGAGCCCAGGAGTTTGAGGTCAGCCTGGTTCTGTCAATGAACTGAAATGAAGTGCAATAAAAATCTCAATGTCCCTATGACCTGCCAAACCTTATACTATCTCTCCATTAGCTCACACAATCCCTGACCTTTCTCACCTGTTACTTAACTCAGCCACACTGACCTTGCTGTGTCTAGCTACGATAAGTATTTTCCTTCCTCAGAACCTTTGTACCTACCAGTCCCTTTATCTGCATCACTCATCTCAGGATTGTTCAGCTTTAAGGCAGTTGCTTAAACAATATGTACTTTTACCTATTTTTCAAGTCAAAGAAATTCAGAGTAGTCTCTCCAAAGATAGTGGAGTTGGGTTTCCAAGTCTGTAGGATCTTCATTTCAAGGTTCAACCAATTTCTAATCAAAGCTATTCAGAAAACAGTTGCATTGGACATGGACAGGCTTTTCTTCTTGTTATTCCCTAAGCAATATAGTGTAACAAATTATTTACATAACGTTTACATTTTATTAGGTATTTTAAGTGATCTAGAGATGATTTAAAGCATAAGGATTATATGCACATAGACCATATGTAAATACTACATTGTTCTACATGAGGGATTTGATCATTTATGGATGCTGTTATCCTGAGGTGTCCTGGAACCAATCTTTCATGGGTATCAAGGGACCACCATGCAGCGATTCACAGTTTCAGCAACCGGCATTCCTTTTCTCTTATTGCTTTGCTGAGTGTAGGTTTCTATTCTCAAAGTAATTTCACAATCCCATATAGCTACAGGAATTATAGGCTTCTTTTTAGATTGCAGCCAAGAGGAAGGAGGAAGAGGCAAAAAGCACTCTATTTCCATGAATTGTTAGGTGAAAGAAGAACGGAACCTCGACTTCCCAAAAATGGATTTTATATCGAATCTTTGCTATATGAAATAAACCTCACCTACTACCTTCCTGGCAGCCTCAAAGCATAGTAATAAGATATTCTTTTCAATTGGAATGTTTTGAATCAGCTTACTAGTAAAAGTTAGTCAATGAAAATTGAGAGTATTTTTGATGCATATAAAAATGTTGTGAAAAGGATTTAAGGTTGATAGTTGTGGTGGTAAGTCTCTGAAGTAAATTTGTTTTGTTTGTACAGAATTCAGAAAAATATGATTCATGAGCTGGTAGTCAGAAATGATTTCAGAATTTTGTACTGTTTTGTTTATTTTATAATTTTACATTTCTCTGATTAAAAGAGATGACCAGAGATTTTTTTCTGAGACACATATAAATATAATTCAGATTAACATTTAGGTTTTCAGTATGTCAAGCTTTGCCATATACAATATACAATACTATATGTTGTATGTTTGCATATACTTCCTTAACAATTTTCAATGCTATGTATTTCTACATATATTTTAAAAAGGACATATTGCTGTTTATTGGATTTTTTAAAAGTTGCTTTATTGTTAGGCTGGGGATATCGTTCAGTGGTAAAACACTGAGCTAGTATGTGTGAGGTCCTGGTTTCAATTTCCTGCATGCTCCCCAACTCCAGTAAACTTTATTGAAATCTAAATTCCATATGATTCTCCCTTTTATTTATATTTTTATTTTGGTACTATAGATGGAACCCAAGTTTTCATGCATACTAAGTATGCTTTCTACCAATGAGTCCCCAGCTATTTCATCCATTCTAAGTGTACAAAATATTAATTTTAGTAAACATATACAATAATGCCATTACCAATTCAGTTTTAGGACATTTCTTTCATGTCACAAGATTCTGGTTTTTGTGTTTTGTTTTGTTTGTTTGTTTTAGTTTTTTGAGACAGGGTGTCACTATGCAATTCTTACTGTGCAGTTCAGGCTGGCCATGAACTCACTGTGGAGACCAGGCTGACCTAAAACTTGTGGTGAGCCTCTTGCCTTAGATGCCCGGGTATGTCACAAAGATTCTGTATGCCCACTTATAGTCTTTCCATCCAAGCACAAATAACTTTTGCCTTTCCAGGCATTTTATTAAAATGAGATCCTACAATATTTTGTCATGCCTTCTTTCACTTAGTAGGGTTTAGAGGTTGATCCATCTTGTTTCATGAATCAGTATTTCATTCTTTTTTATTGCTGAACAAGATTCTGTCATGTAGCTATACCATATTTTATTTTATCCATTTACCAGTTGATGAATATTCTGGTTCTTTACATTTTGGGGCCATTATAAATAATGCTTAGACTTATGGGACTTTTTATGAAAATGTGTGGTTATTTCTTTTGGATACATTTCTAGATGTAAATTTGTTGAATCATACATTAAAATTATATTTTGCTTTTCAAGAAATAAACTGTTTTCCAAGTTGATTGTACTATTTCACATTCTCACCAGCAATGTATGAGGATTCCAGTTTCTCTATATCTTCTTACCAACACCCAATACTGTTTTTAGAAAAGTCACTCATATATCTTTGAAGAAATGTCTACTTAGATCTTTGCCCATTTTAAAATTCAGTTTTTTTTTTTTTTTTTTTTTGTATTGAGTTGTAAGGATTCTTTATATATTCTGGATGCAAGAAATTGTTCCTCTATCTTGCACATTTAAGAGGGATATGCCATATTTATATTTTAAATTTAGTTATACTCTGGAACCAAAGGGCATACATTATATATATAAAATCATTTAACATATTATATATAACTTTTGAGGTTAGAATCCATGCTATGAGTATAAATTATTTACCAGATATTTGATTTGCAAATATTTTTTACAGTCTGTGGTTTGTCTTTTTATTTTCTTAATGCTTAAAATATATTTTTAAATAAAATCCTTGAAGTGTCTGTTTAGTACCCTCAACTTATCAGACCACAGTTTGAAATCACTTCAAGTGACCATTTCACTGACATTTAAACTCAGCAAGCTAAGAAATATATCATCAGCAAAACAATGGACTGGTAGAGTTGGAAGGCTTACATTTAACCAGATGTCCTTTTAATTTCCTAAACAAATTTGTGGATGTTTGAATAACTTAACTGCAACTCCTATATGCAAAGTTTTGTGGAGCATTGGAGGTCCAGCTTGGATTTGAGGACAAACAGAGACATTAGGACTAATGAGTTTGGTTCAGGCAGGAGTATAAAGTAAAACATATTTCCTGATAATGGTAGGCATTGATTTGCTGGCTACAGATAAAGAGAATTAGGATCAAAGAGGGGGAAGGAAGAATTTTGAATTCTGTACAAACAAGGTTTTAAAAATAAAAATCCATTGCAAAGACAATTTGTTGCTTTAAAAAGAAAATACACAAAAACACAGTGAAGGAAGTTGTATTGTATTCAGTGGATAAAGGTTGACTTGCATATTTACCTCGAATTACCCCATGTCCTTTGCATTTATGATTTGTGTATATTTTTGTGCATTGCTTTTAAAACTAACCTCATGCATTCATTTAATAATTCATTGAGTGAATTTATTTAATAATTAATTTATCATGTACCTATTAAAAGGCTAGACACTAGGCTTCAAAGGTAATTCTTACTCTCATGAGGAAAACACAAATAAGTAATTACAAAATTATGGACCAAGTACTATGACATTTTATAAGTTAGAACACTTTGTATAAAAATAATACCATGAGCCGGGCATGGTGGCGCACGCCTTTAATCCCAGCACTCGGGAGGCTGAGGTAGGAGGAGCGTTGTGAGTTTGAGGCCGGCCTGGGCTACAACGCGAGCACAAGGCCGGCCTGAGCTACACAGTGCGACCCTGCCTCAAAAAACCAGGGCTGGGAGTTTGGCTCAGTGACTTAAGCGCCTGCCCTGGCAGGCGTGAAGTTGTGAGTTCAATCCCCAGTACCGCAAAAAAAATAAAAAAAAATAATAAATAAAAATAAAAATAATACCATGAAGTCAAAATTTTTCTTTGAAAAGATGAACAAAGTGTACAAAACTTTATCTAGATTGGCTAAATGAAATAGGAAGAAGACTCAAATTACTAAAATCAAAAATTTAAACTATAGACATTGCTCTAATTTTACAGAAATAAAAAATATTTTAAAAATACTATGAACAAGCCAGCATGGTGGTGCACGCCTTTAATCCCAGCACTCGGGAGAGTGAGACGGGGGGATTATTGTGAGTTCGAGACCACCTGGGCTACAAAGTGAGTTCAAGGCCAGCCTGAATTGCATGGCAAGGCCTGTCTCAAAAAATTAGGGCTGGGGATTTAGTTCAGTGGCATAAGCACCTGCCTGGCAAGTGTGAGGTTGTGAGTTCGATCCCCGGTACAAAAAAAAAAAAAAAATACTGTTAGCAATTTAGATAACCTAGATAAAATGGACAAGGTCCTAAAACATGTACTCTATTGAAACTGATTCATGAAGACATAAAAAATGTGATAGGCCTAACAAGGCGATCAAGGAGAGCAAGTCAATTATTATAAACTTTTCAAGAACAACAATAAAAAGGATCAAAGCCCTTCACAGGTAAATTCTACCAAATATTTAAAGAGTTTACTGCACTAATCTTCCTTGTTCCAAAAACTGAAGAGCAGGAAATACTTTAACTCATTCTGTGAAGTCAGCATTGCCCTGACAACAAGACTAAGAGACTACGCAAAAAAGCAAACTATAGACTATTATTTTCCCACATAAATATTATTACAAACTTTTCAAGAACAACAATAAAAAGGATCAAAAAACCTTCACAGGTAAATTCTACCAAATATTTAAAAAACTTAAAAAAACCCTAATGAAACAAAGTCAGCAATATTTTAAAAGGATTATATATTGTGATCAAGTGAGATTCAACTATGGAATCATTCAACATACAAAAGCAAACTAATGCAGCACACAATTTAGTAAAATAAAAAAGAAGTGCATGATAATTTCAGCTGATGCATAATAAATTTCAGAAAAATTCAGTATGATTAAAAAATACTCAACAAACTAGAAGTAGAAGAAAACTGTCTTAGAATGATACACTTATATATGAGAAAACTGACAATGAGCATCATACTCAGTACTGAAATACTAAAAACTTTCCCTTAAGATCAGGAATGAAACAAAACTGCCTGATTTTCCCCTTTGTATTCAATATGGTATTGGAAGTTCCACTTCAAAAAAATAGAGAAGAAAAATAAGAGGCATTCAAGTTGCAAAGGAAGAAGTAAAATTATTTTTTTCACTAATATTGTGATCTTATTTGTAGAAAACCCTAAACTCACATACACACATATGCATGCTTGACAGTCATATAAATTTCAGGTTACATTTTTGTATTTTTGCAAAGCAGACACACACACACCTATGCACACACACTTGATCTAATAAAAGAATTCAGCAAAATAGCGAGATATAATACCAGTACACAAAAATCAGTTGCATTTCTATATTCTAACAACAATCAATCTGAAAAGGAAATTAGGAAAAAGTTCTACCTAAAATAGTATCAAAATGAATAACATACTAAGGAATAAATTTAACCAAAGAGATAAAAGAGTTTTATACCAAAACTATAAAACATTTGCTGAAAGAGATTAAAATATAAATGAAAGTCCTCCTCTACTGATAGACTGGCAGATTTAATATTGTTAAGAGGACAATACTACTCAAAGTGATCTCCAAATTCGATGCAATCCCTATAAAAATCCCAATGGTGTGTGTGTGTATGTGTGTGTGTATATGATTTGCAAAAATACAAAAATGTAACCTGAAATTTATATGACTGTCAAGCAATCATGAATAGCCAAAGTAATCTTGAAAAAGGTCTCACCTTCTTTGATTTCAAAATTTACTACAAAGCTACCATAAGCAAAACAGTATAATACTGACATAAAGATAAACATCTTGATAAATGAAATAGAACAGAAAACTGATAAAGAAAACTTTATATATGAGCAATTGACTATCAACAAATGTACCAAGGTCATTGACTGAGGGAAAGAACATTTTTTTTTCAGGTTGAAGTACTTTGCTTCTCTCCAAGACAATAACTGTCTTGGAGATTTCTGTTTTTATTTTGAGGATCAACTTATCACTTTAGCTTCTGTGCTCTTAGATCTTCTCAACTTCTCAAAATTAGGCAGGATTTTAGATACATTTCTCTCTCACAGGCTCTGAGATTCCAGTTCATCTTCTGCTTATTTCATTAAACATTAATTTAGGGACTGATATGGAGAATTTTTAAAATTTTACTGCGGAACAGGGTCTCTAACTTGCCCAGACTGACTTTGAACTTGCTAGTCTCCTACCTCAATCTTACAAGTTGCTGGAATGACAGGCATGCACTAGGATGCTTGGCTTGCACTCAGGGATTTGATAGTTGTAACTAAAATCCCAAAGCAGTAGACTCTTAAAATGTTGAGACTGTAAATGCAGACTTGACTTAATGACAGGGACCGTTTAAAAAGCAGAGGGGAAAATAAGAGAGATTCGAAGCTTGAGAAGGACTCGACTTGCTTTGAAGATGGAGACTGTCACATGGGAAGAAGTTACGGCAGCCTGGAGGAGGTGAGGGGACCCCAATTGATAGTAAGAACACAGGGATCTTAGTCCTAACAACAGAAGGAACTGATTCTGCTTATGCCCTGGCTCTTTATAGAAGCAGATTATCTAGGGACAGCCTCCAGATAAAAGTCCACTTGGCTGACAGTTTGATTTGGCCACTTTGAGTAGAACCTAATCTAATCTATGATCTAATCTAATTATGATCACTAGACCTGTATGATAGTGGGTGTTATTTCAAGATACTGCTTTAGTGGTTATCTGATATTTGGTGATAGAAAATATCATCCCTTCCACTACCACAGCCCTACTCTCATGTCCAAATAACAGCAGTGACCAAAACCCAGAATGTCAGGGTTAAATGTCAGTATCCACAGTAGTAACCTAATCCTCCTCCCTCAACTCCTTTACCTCTGAGACAGCCTTCCATATACCACTATCATTTTTCTCAATTCTTATTTTTTATTAGTATACATTTACAATATGTAATGATTTCATTCCACTTGGGGAGTTGATACATGTAGCTAATGCATCTTCATTCTGTTTTAAATCCCCTTCCCCTTTCCTCTCTCCACCTCTCTCCATGTTTTGGTCCCTTCCCTTTTGTAAAAGATTTATCTCCCTTTTCTCCATTACCTGTCTTTTATTTATTTTGTCCTTTATTTATATTTTTGCTTTCTCATAGAAGAGACACATGATTTTTAAACTTGTGAGTCTGATTTATTTCACTTATATTATGGTCTCAGGATGCATCTGTTTTCCCATAATGACTCAAGTTTATCCTTCTTTATTTATGGCAAAGTAGTACTACTTTGTATATAAATGCCACATTTCTTTATTCCTTCATCTGTTGATAGATATACAGGCCACTTCCAAGATTTAACTGTTATGAGTTGTGCTAGTATAAACATGAGTATGCATGTATCAGTGTAATATGATGTCTCTAACTCTTAATGGGAAGATACCTAGAAGGGGACTAACTTGGTCCAATAGAATTTCTAGTTTTAGTTTTTTGAGGAATCTCCATACCAATTTCCATAGTGGTTGTACTAGATTAAATTCCCACCAACAAGGTTAGAGGGTTCATTTTTTCTGCAACCTCACCAGGATTTATTATTATGTCATTTCTTTCTTTTTTTTTTTTTGTACTGGGAATCAAATTCGCAACCTCGTGCCTGCCAGGCAGGTGCTTATGCCATTGAGCTAAATCCCTGGCCCTATTTTTTGAGACAGTCTCACCATGCAGTTCAGGCTGGCCTTGAACTCACTTTGTAGTCCAGGCTGGTCTCGAACTCACAATGATCCTCCTACCTCAGCCTTCAGAGTGCTAGGATTAAAGGTGTGCACTATCATGCCCGGCCTATTATTTAAATTCTTGATGATGGCCATTCTTTCTGGGGTAAGATAGAATCTCAGTGTTGCTTTAATTTTCATTTCTCTAATGGTTAGCAATGGTGAACATTTCTTCATGTATTTATTAGCCATTATTTGTACTTTTGTGAAGTGTCTATTCATCTTAGTTGCCCACATTTTGAATGGGTCTTTTAATTTGTGGGGGATAATTGGTTTGAAGTCTTTATTTATTCTAGATATTAGTCCTCTGCCCGAGAAAGAGCTAGCAAACTTTTTCCCATCCTGTAAGTACTTTCTTTACTGTTGATTGTTTCCTTTGATATGCAGAAGTTTTTTAATTTGATATGATCTCATTTGTTGATTGTTGATGGTATTTCCTATGCAATTGGGGTGTTGTGCAAAAAGTCCTTACCCGTGCCTGTGTCTTCAAATGTTTCACCTATTTTAACTTCCAGCAGATAAAGTGTTTCTGTTTTAACATTTAGATCTTTGATCTATTTTGATTTTAATTTAATGCCTGGTGAGGACTACAGACCTAGATTAAATCTTTGGCATGTGTATGTCCAGTTTTCCCCGCATCATTTAATAAAGAGGCTGAAAGAGAGAAAACAAAGAGACCAAAAAGTAGCTGACCTTGTTGCAACCTTAAAAGAAGCAGACCTTAAGTCTGATTCTCAGGCCTCCAAGAAGAGCTAGATGAGTACACTGACTTGCTGACACTGCCACAAGCCAGGCCACCTTAAGAAGGACTGCCTTAAGAGGCCCACCAAGCCATGCCCTGACTGCAAGGTGACCACTGGAGGAGGTCAGACTGCCCTCTGAGGCCAAGGCCCCAGAGTTCAGAGCCATCCTATCAGCTGATCTAGCAGGACTGAAGGACTTCAGGGCACTCTGTCTCCTCCCTCTGGCTGGACTGTTATCTCTGCCTGTCATCTCTGAGGAGGAGTCCTGAGTAATCATGATGAGAGGTAAAAATCAGTCTATTGCTGGACATTGGCACCTGTCTTTTTGTCCTTCCCAACTCTGATCTTCCTTCCAGGCATCATACCTCAATAAATTGTCACCAAAGCTTATCTTGCTTAAACTGTAACTGGAATAACCTTCTCCTCACCCATTTCTTTCAGTTATGTCTAAAAGCTCAGCTCCCTTCCTGGAGAGGTTTTATCCTATCTAAATACTAAAATAGATATCCAAGTTCCCAACTAATCAAAATGATGCCAAGACTGGTTTTTACAAATACAGTACATATTGCTATTCATATACAGACATTTAAGAGAGTTTTTCATTGGTCAAAATAATGTATTAATCTAGTTCTCATACACAATAAAAAATTTAGAGATAATTATAACTAAAGGTAGAGGAATTTATGACAAAATGTTAGACTCTATTAATAAAAGGACCTAAGATCCAATGGGTTACAATTGCTGTCCCCTAAAAAACAGTTTCTAAACACCTGTCAGTTCTAATGCTCATGCTTTGATTATACATGCCTTTGTATATATACTTTGATATATATGCTTTGATTAAAATTTGTTCTTTCCTAGAAGATGCCAAACACCAAGACATCATACATACAAAACCAGTAACAAATATGCTAGATTCCTTTTAGTTTCCTGGGATCTACCAGCTCTTGTCTGAAGAAAAGGTTACATGACACACATGGAGGCCTTAACTAACTATACTCAGTGGGCCTTAAATGACACGATGACTGGTCTCTCACTTTCTCTCTCTCTCTCAAATAAAGGAATAAAATTAATGAGAGAGGCTATACTCCAAAATGGGGTGGCATTAGACATTCTAACAGCAGCACAGGGGAGTACTTGTGCAACTGTAAAAACTATATGTGGTGTGTACATCCTTCTTCTAATATCTCAATAAATGTTCAAGACATTGGATGCTAAATCAATGACATATCAGACTCTAAAATTCCCTGGACCTATCCCTGTTCTCCTTATGGAAAGCAGTCAAATTCCACTTGGTAGAAATTTTTGTTAATTGTACTCATAATTATCCTATTGATTCTATTATTTGGCCCAAGTATACTTAATCGTTTCTTTACTTCCATCTCCTCCAGACTTAAAACTGTATGCCTGCCCAAGATAAAAGCACCTGGTGTCTATTGAAGGCCTTTAGATAGATACTCTGTAGAGTGTCCCTGACTGCCTGTCAACAGCTATGACTCCCCTTCAGCCTGAAGAAGCCAGATCGGTCATTGCCCATTACTCCCTCGTGGCAGTTCGGGTTACTTTTACAGAGGGAAGATTGTTACAGGCAGCTGCGTTAGATAGAAATATTATAGACAGGGCTAGGTCCTCGAAGGAGCCAGCGCATAAGATGAGATATCTGGCAACTGTAGGGGAGACAGACCTCTGCTGTGGACCAATCCTCAAAACAAAAGAATCAAATGCACTCACATACCTCCTAAGGATAAACATCAGGAACTGATATTCTAAATAGGTCTCTATCACCCTGAGGAAGCCAGGAGTCACCATCTCAACCCCTACAGGAAGTCACTGCTCTTTAAGTCTGCCTGCTTGCCACGTGACTCACCTCCCCATTTGTCCCTGATTTAATCAGTTTTACCTGAGCAGTTAATCTTATTGGTAGATAATAGTTCTGTCACACCTCATGTCCACCTTGTGAGTTCCCATGTTTTCCCCGCCTTAGAACAGCTTCACTTTGTGGTTTTTCTCTATAAAAGTCCCTAGAAAAGACAGAGTCTTTGGCAACCCTTTCGGGACCCCTTCTGTCTCTCTGTTAGGCAGAAGCTTTCTTTCTCTCAATAAAGATATTCTGCTCTTAAAAAAAATTAATAATAAAGAGGCTGTCTTTCCTCCAGTGTATGGTTTTGGTGCCTTTGTAAAAAATCAGATAGCTGAATATACCTGGGTGAGTTTTTTTTTTCCCCATTATTCTGTTTCTTTGATCTTCATGTCTCTTTCTGAGCCAGTACCATGCTTTTTTCTAGTCATTGTATCTTTGTAGTATACTGTAACTTTAAGTCTGAGATTTTAATGCCTCCAGCTTTGCTCTTGTTGTCCAGGATTGCTTTTGCTATTCCGGGTCTCTTCTGGTTCCATACAAAGTTTAAGATTATTTTCTCTAGTTCTGTGAGGAATGCTATTGGTATTTTCATTGGGAATGCATTAAATCTGTATGTCAGTTTTGGAAGCATGGCCATTCTGAGAATCTTGGTTCTGTCTATCCAGCAACAGGATATCTTTTCATTTTCTATTTCTTCTTCAATCTCTTTTTTCAGAGTACTATAGTTTTCATTGTTGAGGTCTTTAATTACAAATGCTTTTCCTTAGGTTAATTTCTAAGTATTTAATTTGTCTTAGTGCTATTATGAATGGCATTGTTTTCCTAATTTCTTTTTCAGGGAGTTCATTATTAGTTCACAGTAATACTGTTGATTTTTGTGAGTTGATGTTGTATTCAGCTGCACTACTAAACTTGCATATTCTAGGAGTCTTTTGATGGAATTTTTTTGGGTCTTCTATGTAGAAGACTGGCTGGGCATGTTGGTGCACACCTGTAATCACAGTACTCAGGATGCTGAAGCAGGATAGCTGCAAGTTCAAGGCCAGCCCAGGCTACAAAGTGAGCTCAAGGCCAGTCTGAACTGCATAGTGAAACCCTGTTTCAAAAAGATTATAATGATGATGATGATAATAATAATAATAAGAAAGATCATGTCATCCACAAATAATGATAATTGATTTTACATATCCTATATATATCTATTTTATTTGTTTCTCTTATGTGCTTGCCCCAGCTAACATTTTGGTTACTATATTAAACAGGAGTGGTGATAGTAGACTTCTTTGTTTTTTGTGTCTATGTTCACTACAGAGATTGACCTGTAGTTCTCTTTTATTTGGTTGGATATTTCTCTGGTTTTGGAATCAGGGTCATAGCATTCAGGAATGAATTTGGGAGTAGTTCTTCCTTTCAGTTTCACTAAAGAGTTTGCAGAGTATTGGTGTTAGTTCTTCATGACATTCTCGAAATCAACAGTGAAACTATCAGGTCCTGGGTTTTTCCTAGTGAGTGGGTTTTAAATTTTTATCTATTTTTCAAATTAAATTTATTGGTACAATTTAGTATAGTGGGTGGGTTTTAAATTTTTATCTTATTTTCAAATTAAATTTATTGGCACAATTTAATATATATAATGATCACATTCATCATAGGGAATTTGTACCTGTGTATGATATATCTTGACTCCTCTTTTCTCCCCATTCCCATCCCTCAACTTCAACCCTTCTTCCTCTTTTTGTTTACAAAGCATTTTTTCCCACTTTATCCTTATTTTTGTCTTTTCCCATCCTTCCTTTCCCACTCCCCCCTTTTCTTTTTGAACAATTTCTTCCTGTTTTGCAATATATATTATAAATTTTGGTTCTCATTTACACTTCAGTTTCTCACACTAGAGAAGATAATGTGACATTTATATGTGTCTGATTTATTTCACTTAAGAGGATGGTCTCAAGGTCCATCCATGTATCCATAAATGTATCAGTTTATCCTTCTTTATGATTGAGAAGTGCTCCATTGTATAAAAAAATCCAAATCTTTTTCATCCACTCATGAGTTGATGTATACTTGGGTTGTTTCCAAGGTTTACCTATTAAAAACTGGCATCTTTGTGGTATGATACTTTTAATTCTTTTGGGAAGACAGCAAAAAGGGAAACAGATGAGTCAAACGTGATCTCTAGTCAGTGTTTTGAGAAATCGCCACACTTATTTCCACAGTGGTTGCACCAGTCTACATTTCCACCAACAGTGGAGAAGGGTTCCTTTTTCTTCTCATTTCCAGGCACCATTTGTTATGGGTTGATTTCTTGATAATAACCATTCTTTCTGGAGTGAGACTGAATCTCAGCATTGTTTTAATTTGCATCCCTCAAATAACCAGTGATGCTGAACAGTTTTTTCATACATTTATTTGCCATTTGTACTTCTTTATCTGAGAAATGTGTATTCATACCCATTTTGGGATTGGGTCTTTAAATTTGGAGAGTTCTGATTTACTTCAACTCTTTATATGCTCTAGATATTAGTTCTTTGAGGAAGAAATTTTTTGCTACTCTGTGGGTTGTCTTTTGACTTTGTTGGTAATTTTTTTTGCTGCACAAAATTTTTTTAATAGGATGAGATTCCAGTTGCTCATTCTTTGTATTATCTCCCTTGTGATCAGGGTTTTGTTTGGAAATCTTTGCTTACACCTATGTGTTCAAGAGCTCTGGAGCAAGTGATATAGCTCAGCATCACAGTGCCTGTCTGGCAAGTGCAAGGTCCTGAGTTCAATTTCCGGTTCCAAAATAAATAAGTAAGTTCTACCTATTCTCTCTAATAGCAGATTTAGTGTTTCTATTTTAATATTTAGATCACTGATCCATTTTGATTTTAGTTTAGTGCATGATGAAAGATACATGTCTAGTTTTAACCTTCAGCATGTAGAAAGCCAGTTTGTCAAGCACAATTTATTAAAGAGACTTTTTTCTTCCAGTGAACATGTTTGACCCTTTTGTCAAAGAAAAAGTGGCTAAGTATGTTTGGAATTGTTTCTGCATCTTTTAATCTATTCTACAGATCCTCAGGCCTGTTTGTTTGTTTGTTTTTTTGCTAGTACCATACTGTTTTATCACAGTAGCTTTGTAGCATAATTTTAAGTCAGGGTCTATGATGCCTCCTATCTTACCTTTGTTGTCCAGAATTTCTTTTCCTATCCTAGATCTCTTCTGGTGCAAAATGAGTTATAGGAATGTTTTCTCTACTTCTGTGATACATGCTGATGGCATTTTGATTAGGATTGCATTAAATCTGTATAACTAGTTTTGGAGTATGGCCATTTTCACTATTTTGTGTCTTCCTACCCAAGTGGAATGAATATCTTTCCATTTTCTGATATTCTCTTCTATCTCCTTTTGCAGAGTACTGTGATTGTCAATATAAAGGTCTTTTACTTCCTCTGTTAGAATGATTCCTAAGTGTTTCATTTTTTGCAATGCTATTGTGAAAGTTGTGGTTTACCTAATTTCTCTCTCAGTGAGTTTGCTGTTTGTGTACAGGGATGCTATTGATTTTTGAGTGTTGACTTTGTATTCACCTACTTGACTGAATTTAATTATTCTAGAATTCTTTTGGTGGAGTTTCGGGAGTCTTATGTAGAGTACTGTGTCACCAGCAAATAGTGATAATTTAACTTCATCCTTTCCTATCTGTATACCATTTATTTCTTTTTCTTGTCTAATTATTCTGGTTAATTTTTCTAGAGCTATAGTGAACAGGAGTAGGGAGAGTGGGCATCCTTGTCTTTTCCTGATCTAAGAGTGAAAACTTTCAGTTTTTGGTCATTTAGCATAATGTTTGCTGTTGGTTCATTATAGATGGTTTTTATCAGATTAAGATAAAGACCTTCTATTCCAATTTTCTGTAGAGTTTAAAAATTTTCTTTTTTGGTAACAGGAATTGAACTCAGGACCTTTCACTTGCCAGGCAGGCACTGTGCCACTGAGCTATATCGTTGGCTCTGTAGGGGTTTTTAAAAATCATGAATGGATGCTAGACTTTGTCAAATTCTCTTTGTGCATCTATTGAGATGATCTTGTGATTTTTTACTTTGGTTCAATTGATACGGTGTATTACATATTTTGAATCATCCCTGCGTTCCTGGGATGAATTCTACTTGATCATGGTGTATAATCTTGATGACCTGCTGCATTCTGTTTGCTAGTATCTTACTGAGGATTCTTGCATCTATTTCACTAGGGAGACTGACCTATAGTTCTCTTTTTGGTTTGGATCCTTCTCTTATTTTGGTATCAGGGTAATGTTTGTCTCTAGGAATGACTTCAGGATTATTGCTTCCCTTTCCATTTTATTGAAGAGTTTAAGGAGTGGCATTAGATCTTCTCTAAATTTCTGCTAGAATTCAGCAGTGAATCTATCAGGATCTGGACTTTTCTTGGTTGGTAGGGTTTTAATTACATCTTCAATTTTATTGACTGATACTGGTTTATCTACACTTTTTGTATCTTCTTTATTCAACTTTCTTAATTCATCTGTATCTAGGAATCTGTCCATTTCTTCTGAGTTTTCAATCTTATTAGAGTACAGGTTTTCAAAGTAGGTATTGATCTGGATTTCTACAGAAACCATTGGGATTTCACCCTTTTTATTTCTAGTTCCATGAATTTGAGCTTTTTCTTTCTTTCCTTTTTTTTTGATATGGTTGGCTAAGACTTTATCAATTTTATTTAATCTTTCAAAGTACCAACTGTTTAATTCATTGATTCTTTGTATTGTTTTCTTAGTGTCAATTGCATTAATTTCTGCTCTGAGATTTATAATTTCCTCCCTCATACAAGCTTTGTGCTTGACTTTTTTTTTAATGGAGGTTTGACATTCAACATTAGGTTGTTTATTTGAGCTTGTTATGTTTTTCTGATATGAGAATTCACACTGTGAATTTTTCTCTTAGGACTGCTTTCATTGCATCCCATAATCTCCAGTATGTTGTATTTGCAGTATCAATTAATTGTAGATTATGTTTAATTCCTTCATTGGTTTAATCTGTGACCCCCTTAGTTGTTCAGTAGGGGCTTTTTCAATTTCCATGTGTTTGTGTAGTTTTTGTGGTTTCTTTTGCCACTGACCTCCAATTTCATTGTACTATGGTCAGATAAAATACATGGGAAAATTTCAATTTCTCTGCATCTAC
>RJWM01036402.1:0-18188 GCA_004363535.1 Dasyprocta punctata
CCTGTCCACCTCTCCTATAGGCAGGATCTCAGCTAACTGCATGGACACAGTTATTGTGCCCAGGCTGTCAACCCATCAGAAGGGATCTAGGGGACTCTGGATGCAGCTATAATGATAGCAATAGAACCAAAATGAAAATCCTAACTTTAAAAAACCAAACTCACAAAAAACAAAAATAAAAACCTAAAATCCAGGGCCCTATGTATTATCACAGGCAAGTAGTGGCTGGATGGCTAAACAATCAGAAAATCCTGGTCAAAGAGATTGTAGAATCTAACCCTTTCCCAAGGTACAAAGTCTGTCACTAGTGTCCCGGATGTGGACACTTGGCTCGAGCTTCCAGGGGCAAGCATATGAGGACCACACATGGAAACCCATTCCAGAGTTTTCCCTTACATGCAGTGGGGAGCTCCTCACAGTGCTGCACCATAAAAAGTCACCCTTTATATGTAGTTGTGTTGGTCAAGTTTATGGTCAATTTGAATGGGCTAAGAAGAGCCCGGATTAAACATCGTTTCTGGGTATTTCCTTGACATTTCTAGACAGGGTTAGCATCTGAGTGTCTGAATGCGGTAAAGCAGACAGCCTCCCCAGTGTAGACAGTCATCATTCATTCCACTGAGGGCCTACAGAAGACAAGGTATAGGGAGGAAGCTGGAATTTGACCTTTTTCCAGCCTCGCTTCTTTTTTTTTTTTTTGTGGCACCGGGGATTGAACTCACAACCTCGCCCCTGCCAGGGCAGGCGCTTAAGGCACTGAGCCAAACTCCTGGCCCTGGTATTTTGAGGCAGGGTTGCACTATGTAGCTCTGGCCGGCCTTGCGCTCGCGTTGTAGCCCAAGCGGGCCTCGAACTCACAACTCTCCACCTACCTCAGCCTCCCGAGTGCTGCAGCCTTGCTTCTTGAGCTGGGAACATCTCAGCTTATCTTCTGCCCTTGCACTGGAATTTTCATGGACAATCCCTGGCTCTCAGGCTTTTGGACTCACACTGAGTTACAACATGACTTCTCCTAAGTCGCCAGGGTGCGTATGGTCACAGGATGTCTCAGCCTCCACAATCAAGTAAGCCAACTCCTGATAATAAATCTATTTACAATATGTATCTACCTATTTCTCCCTATCTGTATCCAGCTCGTTCTCCATTTGGTTCTGTTTCTCTGCAGACCCCATAGCTTCAGAGAGTAACGAATAATCAGAGGGGTCAGAAATGAGCTTCCAGAGGGCAGGAATTATGTTTGATTCACTTTTTGTCATCCTCGGTGTACCGTACCATCCCACATCGCATATGGTAGATAAAGAACTCAGAAAATAATTTTCAGAATGCTGAGTGAATAACACGAGAGACAAAGGCTACAATCCCAGAGTTACACCAGTCCTAGTCACACACTTTTCCCCATGGGGTGATTACACAACTTATACACCATCAACCCTGCAGCCAAGAACCAAGAACCAAGAACGCTGTTGCAGGAGGGTGCTAGGCTGCACCGAGGCCACAAGACAACGGTACAGATCCAGAGGGGATGAAATTTGGAAGACAGAGCACCATATCCACAGAAGATTTATATTTCATGCTGTATAAAGTTTTAAAAGACAGAAACATCTAATCAGTTCAAACTTTCAATTGAGTAGAACTTTAAAAGTTGGAGAAACTGGAGAGGTTTTTTTGTTTGGTTGGTTGTTTTGTTTTGTTTTTTTTAACACAGGGTCTCACTGTGTAATCCAGGCTGGCCTGGAATTCATGGCAGTCCTCCTGGCTCAGCCTTCTGAGCTCTGGGATGATAGATGTGTGTCACCCCTCCTGGCTGGAGAGGAGTTTCCAAGGTGGATGAATGACCTGAGTCCTGGCAAGGGGTGGTTAGCACAAGCTGGGGGCGGGGGAGCAGGACATGCCACATGCAGGGGGTGGTTCCTGAAGAGCAGTAGCCTAGTTTTCCTGAGAGCTACAGCACCTATTGCAGTAGAGAGCTGGCATTTTTCCTGCAAAGTTTACTGGCTCACAAAGAACTACGAACCCAGGTATTCCACCTTACTGACACTGTCCTTCATCTAAGCTAAGAGGGTCAGCTAAACAGACTACATTTGAACTAAGGTGCTCCCTGTGGTCCAACTGCTGACTATCAATGCTGGTCAAAGCATCATCATATGGATGGATTAGGATTTTTTTCACCTCAAACAATAAAAATGTCCTCTTCCTCCTGCAGCCCACAGCAATTGCAAGGTGTAGTGCCTCAGGACTTTCTTCTTTTCCTCTTTGTGAAGTCATGCTAACTTGCAAACTACTGCCACCAGAACCTCCCTCTAGGCTTGGTCTTCCAGGCTGGGCACAGAGGCAGTGCATGGATAGCTGTTGCCTGGCAACACCTTACAGTGGGATGGACAGCAGTCCAGAGCATCCACAGCATTCCAAGTGCAGGCAGCTCCGGGAGGAGAGACATCATCTGTCTTAAGGCTGAGGCATATGGGCTTTGGGGCTCCCCACAGAGAAATACAAAGATGAAGTCTCTTAGTGAATTGTTATCTCACTTTAGCATGTTGCTTAGGGTTCAGTTCTTTTATCTTCATTCTTATTTTCCTTCGGCTTATACTCTCTGCCCCTAGGAAGTTTTGTTTTCACAATTTTAGAGAGAAATCTACAGAACAAGTCTACAGAACACCCTTTTTAAAGAAAAGTCACATTTGAGGTTGATCTTCTTTTAGGCATGCACAAACCCAGCTTACTATTTCTTTTTCCATAAAAAGAGGGGCAAAGATCGGAGTGACTGCCTGGTGGTTCTGGTCACAGACCGGCTTATATACTGGTCCCCAGGATGTCAGTGTTGTGTGTGTCTGGTGGGGATAAAAGCTCTGCTGAGAGTTTTGGGGATCCTACCCTTTTTGGAGAACTTGAATCTATGACTACTCAATGTCACCAATTGGGGCGGGGGAGAGAAAATAACAACAGGAGGAGGACGAGGAGAAGGAGGAGGAAGAGAGGACTGACTATCCAAGGTCAAAGCAAACAAAAGCTGGTGTAGAGTACTCCAGTGGAAGTACAAAGTGTTCATCTGTGTTCCAGTGTAACTACTGGAGGTGTTGCCTAATTCTGAACTTTCAAAAAGATTCTTTTACCCAGAGTTAAGGCATCCCAGTTTCATTCTTGCTTTCTCATACCATAGATTGAGAGCTATTCTTAGTAACAACTCCATGGATTTATGACATCATGAAGCCGTATAATGCTTTATGGAATATTTTTCTTGTGATATAGGAAGCAAGCGAGAAGCCTCTAAAATCAAATTAGCATGGATTTAAATCATTCTACTGTTTCCTACTTTATGACTTGGGACAAAATTCTTAACTCTGAGTCTCTTTCCTCATGTGTACATTGGAAATATCAGCCCTGCTGAGATCTCAGAAGCACCATGTTCAGTCACAAACGCTGGTGTAGTGCCCGATTTTTGGTAGGCATTCAAACATTAGTTCCCTTATGTCTTCCTCGCCTGTATCATTCAGTCTTCTCCGTCAGAAACGCTAAGCAGAGGCCAGCACTGCAGTGAGACAGTTCAGGGGGAGCCAGCTGTTGATCAGTGAGGCCCTCCATGCCCCTTGCTCCTGTTTCGGCTGCACTTTTCTTCCTTACTGGTGGCAGGTGTAAATGCTCACCCTGCAATGGCTATTGCTATTGGAGGTTTCCCTTTGAACTTTTGAGAATGCTGTAGAGAGGGAACAGAGAGGGCAGACTCGGGGTAGAAGGCAGTCAGAGAAAGATCCCGTAGTAATCTGGAATTGGGGAGGAAGAATGGTTTTCTTTTTTGAGGAGATGAGAGTAGTGCCAGGACTCAGGGAAACAAACGTAAGTCTTTCGGTCAGCAAACACCGAGCACCCTGCTTTATACGGGCTCAGGTTTCTAATGGGATACCCAGCAAACCAGAAGTCTGGTTCCTGGCCTTGTGTGCTTATGGTTTCAATGGACAGAAGACGCTGAAAAGGTCAACCACAGCCAACTCATAGGTGCCAATTATACAGGTCCTAAAAGGCTCCAAACTGAAGGCCCAGCTGGGAGTGTTTAATCATGGAAGGCTTCCTGACAGAGGCAAGTTCTAAGCCCATTCCGAGGAGAGGAGCACCCAGGGCTGAAGAGGAAGAATTGAGGGGAGGGAATAGCAGAGGCCTGGTGCTCAGTGGGGGAAAAACCCTCCTCCTCCAGTGCTCTGAGAGGCTCCCTTCGTCTGGCACAGCCAGGCCCAGGCAGAGGGCTGGGTCACTAGTGGTCTAACCTCGCTGGACCGGAGAACTCCAAAGAACGGGTAGAGGAAGGCAGGCACTAGCGCGGCGGCTCCCAGGGGCACTGCCTCAGACACCCAGTACACGGCCGTCACCATCAGCACGTAGGCACACGCAGCCTCCTGCAGGGGAGGAAAGAGAGGGTTAGTCCCAGGAAGGGCTAATCCGAATACTGCCCGGTGAGGGGGCAGCTGGCCCCAGGTCCAGCCCTGCATGGTGCAACGCTGTGCCGGGCAGCTGAGTACAGAAGACCTGCTTTTTGTGGGTGAAGCTGTGGCTGCTCCTTGGGCCCGTGGCAGGCACACAGTCAGTGCTGGTGTGCAACATGTTGGCCACTGGGCTGCTGGACATCACGCGGTTCTGCGGGTGCTTGAAACTGCAGGGGGTGGGGACTGAAATTCAGCCCAGGGCCCAGATCCATGATGACAAACTGTGAAGGCGGAGTTCGGAGATTTAACTCAGACTGGAGCAAGTGAAGCAGACACCAGAGACCCAAGGCAAAGCTGGAGATGGATTCCTGACGTGGGACTGGCTCCCGTGCGCACCGTCGGCCCAGGGATGAAGCTCCTAGGGTGCGGGGCGTTCGGCGGGCCCCCGGTGGAAGGGAAGCAGGTAAGTAACACGTGAGATTTAGGAATAATCCTGACTGTGGCTGCCACACCACGTTCTTATGGAAACATCCCAGAGATCAACAAGGCCCTGAACCCTAGCTCTTGCTAGCCTTGCCCCTTGAAGAGTAACCCTACTCTGCTCTGATCCTATGCTGGCTACATATAAGATTTTATTTGAAAATAAAAAAAGACTTCACTGTTTTAAAAATGAATCAATGCTTCAGATAGCTAAAACAACTCTGTTTAGTAGTAATTTTTTTGTGGTGAGGGTTAGTGCCAAATTTGCGACCTCCAGTGATCCTCCTGCCTCACCCTCCTCATAGCTGGGATTACAGGTGTGCACTGTCATTTAGTGGTAAACTTTAATACAATAAATTGCGAGGCAAGAATTCGTTGGCTATTTCCCCCTCCAGTGTGCAGGCTGAGGTTCTTTTGCACTGCACTCCTGCTGAGTGGCTGGGTGAGCCCTCCTGTGGGGTTGTTTGCAGTCAGTACAGAGCCTGACGGGGAGAGGAGGGAGGAGCAGACAGCAGTCCTGAGAACAGGACCCTCATTGTGGATGAAGAAGAATGAACTCCTAACTCAATGCTTCTCAGCCTTGGCTTTAGTGACAGTGTGGGCTGGACACATTGTTGTGGGGCTGTCCTGTGCAGCATAAGGCATTTACCATGTTTCCCTGAAAATAAGACATAACAACCTCAGCCGGGGATACAGCTCAGTGGCACAGCACCTGCCTGGCAAGCACAAGGTTGTGAGTTTGATTCCCGGTATTGAAAAAAAATCACAAAGCACGACAAAAAAATACTAAAGGCCTTGAAACTGGAGATCAAAATTGCCAGCCTCAGTCAGCCTGTCCTCGCCTTGCCTGCCTTGCGGAGCAGGCACCAAGCAAGAGAACAGTGAGGTCGAATCTTCTGCCTGACTTTGGCAAGCAGCATGGTAACAACCAATTAGGGCTTATTTTCTAGCTAGGGTTTATTTTCAGGGAAACACAGTAGCAGCATCTCTGGTCTGTACTTTCTAGTTGTCAGTTGGGACAACTGAAAATGGTGCTCATTGCTCTTTGAGCCCTTTCACCTGCCTGAGGCCGCGGGAGCATCCCTTCGCAAAGGGAATAGAGTGCCGTCCATATGGGAGGGCACTGGAAATTCACCAACATTCCCTCCAGCCCACTCTTTGCTCTTGGATAACTGAGGGGTCTACAAATAAGTAAGTGCAAGTTCTTATCCAAATGCAGCCCCCCTTAACTTTGGCCTCCAGCAATGCTGATGGCCTCCAATGATGCTGATGAAGATACTGAAGAAAGTTGCTAGGGGTGGCATCACCAAACTGCAGGACTTGGAGGGCCCTTTTATAGAAAATCAGCGGTGCCGTGAATTTCTGTTTTCACTGAGTTCTACACCATTGGGGCTCAGGTGACCTCCCCTGGCTGCTGCCCCCAGAACCTGGCAGATCTAGCTGCGTTTGCAATCTCTTGAGTGCAGAACCAGCATCCTCCAACTGTCACGTCAAAGTTAACAAGAGGTTGCTGTGCTCAGTGAGGGCAGAGGAGTGGCCAGAAGGCTCCACTGAAAGGAACCTTGCTCCTTCCTGACAGGCATAGTGTGAGCTGGGGCCCACTGATTATTGCTTGTGGCTCCCTCGGGGCTAAGAGATGAGAGAGAAGATAAGACTTTTGGAAGCACTGATAAGAAGAGTACACATTCTGATAGGGAGGAAAAATATCTTCGCTTGGGAAAGAATGCAGTTGAGCCAGACATGGTGGTGCAGGCCTGTGATCCTAGCACTCCAGAAGTTAATGCAAAGGCGGGGAGTTTGGCTCTGTGGCTTAAGTGCCCGCCTGGCAGGCGCAAGGTTGTGAGTTTGATCCCCAATGCCACAAAAACAAAAAAAAGCTAAGGCAGGAGGATTGCCGTGGTGAATTCTCAGCCAGCCTTGGCTACCTATGTGAGTTCAAGGCCAGACTGCACTACATAGCAAGACCCTGACCAAAAGAAACCCAACCAACCAAACAACACCAAAATAAATAAATAAATAAATAAAAAATAAAAAAGGTAATAAAAAATGCAGTTGAGAGAAATGCCTTCTTTGTAGTGGAAATAAAACTACTTGAAGAACTGGAGTCTATTTCCTCTCATTGCCTTTCTGGGGAAGAGACAATGACAGGTCTTTATTCCAGGTAAGATAAAGGCTTCTCAAGCTTTTATCCTGGTTATGAGAGGGTCAT
Organism: Dasyprocta punctata; assembly: GCA_004363535.1. NCBI lineage: Eukaryota > Metazoa > Chordata > Mammalia > Rodentia > Dasyproctidae > Dasyprocta > Dasyprocta punctata. The sequence goes on from RJWM01036402.1 coordinate 7,102, forward strand.
AAATCAAGGGACTGGGCTGTAGGTGGTGAGAGGGAGGAAGAGGGAGAGGAAGAGAGGGAGGAAGAGAAGGGAAGTGAAGAGGGAGTAGTACTTTCCTTCTGTCATGCACCATTTGGGGTTGAATTAGGAGATCTGGGGCAGGCTGAATAAACTTTCCAATGGGAAAGATCTTTAGACTTGGGGAAGGTTACTGGAGGAAGTCCTTGTGCCACCTTTAGCCAGCAAATTGCACCGACTTTCTTTGGGCCCCTTCTCAGTCTTCCTCTCAGTCTTCCTGGTGTTCACTTTGCAAGCCTGGCTTCAGAACCCAGGATGCTGCGGTGCTCCATGCTAGGTGTCCAGGTCTAACTTATCTTACTGGGAGGAATACTCTGGAAATGCCACGTCACTGTTCACCAGGAATTCAGGAGTTGGTAGCTTGTCAGGGAGCACTTTTAAAAGCCAGTGTTAATTATTCATTTATTTACTTTTTTGCTACTGTTCAAAATGATGGAGGCAGTTCAAAAGGGGCAGATACCTGCGTAGGATGTTGCTACCTTGAGACTTTCTTAGGCTTAGGCCTGCTTCACCACCACAGTGACGGCTCATCAGTAGCTTGACATGTATTCCTTTGCCCTTTGTAAAATTTAGCTTAGGAGGTTGGATGCAACACATATCCCACTGGGGACAGAAGGGCTTGGTGATGGATGCCTCCTCTTGCAACCACTTCAGTTTTTATTTGGGGATGAAACACAGCTTTACCAATGCTAGGAGAGCACTGTACCACTGAGCTACATCCCTGCCCTGCCCCCCACACGGTGATATGACAAGCGGATCTGGGGCATCATCTACACTTCTTTCAGAAGGTAGCTGTGGCTTGGCATCCTGAGGAACCATCAGAACTCCCAGCCAGGAACTCCTGCCCAAGTTCTCAACCACTGCTTCCCACCCCAAGAGTTCTAGGGATTCCAACACAATGGATGAAGGATGGGCAAGATATGATCCGTGTTGGGTGCCTGGCCTGGGCCTCCTGTGTGTGGACACTACCTTAAAGGAGAGATGGGTTCCTTAAAACTGCTGTGGGGAAGAAGGGAATTTGTGTCTTGATTCCTTTAAATCAAGCTGACATTGAGTTAAAAGCACCATAATAAGAGGACAAAGAGGGTAAAGAGGGTCCATCTGGACAACACAGATGCTGACCAGTGGGCAGCCCAGGAGAGACGCTGGCAGCAATCGCCATCTACTAATCCCCACCCAGGGTTCATTGCATTTCCCCGGCACTCTTGATTATTTCTGTTACTAAAGATGTAAGCCAGTTTGTCTTTAAGAACAATTCTAATCCTCTCTATTTAACTTCTTAATTTAGTTTTGGTTCCAAGTGACTCAAGGAGTGAGTGGACAGCGCTCTTCCCCTCCCACTACCAGAATTTCCCTGCAGCAGCTTATTGTTTCTAAATCTCAAGAGTAGCGCAAGCTGGGGGCAGGTGTAAAGCCTGGCCGGGAGATGAATAGGGAGGAAGGGAAGGGAGGTGAACAACAAGTCCCCAAAACAACCGATCACAGAGTCCAGGCACCACTCCCTGCTTACACAATCCTTGTTAAAAATTAGGTCACAGGGCCGGGGATTTAGCTCAGTGGCCTAAGCGCCTGCCTGGCAAGTGTGAGGTTATGAGTTTGATTCCTGGTACAACAACAACAACAACAACAAAAAATTCAAAAAAGAATTAGGTCACAGTCCAGAGTTTGGGGCCACCTTTCTTTCTTCTTTCTTTTTCTTTTTTAGATAAAATCTAAGGGTACTCTACCACAGAGCTACATCATGAGCCCTTTTTATTTGTTATTCTTTTTTGAGGCAGAATCTTGCTAAATTGCCCAGGCTGGCCTTGAATTTGCAATCCTCCTGTTTCAGCCTCTCAAGTAGCTGAGGCTACAGACGTCCTTCATCACACCCATCTGCCTCATTTCTCTGTCTTGTCTTTTTCCAATTGTCCTTCAGGAGCACAGAGAAGAAAACACAGAAGATGCAGATAACCACAGGACCATGTGGGCAGAGCCACCACAACATGCCAAGCTCCACTTCTGATTTCAGCTTTCCTGCCCTGCAGTTCACAGAGAGCCTCAATGATTCAGATTTTCAAATTCTGGTTAGCAGCACCCACCATGACCGACCACTGAGCTGGATTGGCTCTGTGATGCACTCCAGCCCCGTCCTTGCCCTCAGTATACAGGCCTTCCTGTGTATGTAGCGAAGAAGATCTTTTACGTAGTGTCCCAGCATGTCCTTACGGGTCCCTGTGCCTGGCCCCGTGCATTGCTAGTGATTTCAGCCAAAGTGCCCTCTCTGTTCTGACTCCTGACTGGGCCCACAGGGTTGGGGACTGGCACTAAGAGGGAGGAGGTTTTGGGAAGAAGGTATTTTGCACACCCCAAAAGTTCATCTCTTCAAACGCATGATAACTCATGCCGAAGCTCCCCATTCTCTTTGCCCCCTCCCTTGTGTGTCCTACCCGGGGTCCGGGAGTACTTACGCTGCTCGGGTGCAGGATGGGCAGAGGCAGCAGCAGCAGGGGGACACAGACGACCAGCAGCAGCTTCTTGGCCCTGAGGAGACCCTGCAGGAAGCCCATGGCGGCCCTACCTGCGCTCCTGCCTGCCTGACTCCTCCCTAGGCTGCTCTCTGGCCAGGAAGACTTCTTAAACTGGGCTGCCAGAGCCCTCTCTGGTCTTGGGGGGTAGGAGAGGGGGGATGTCACACCCCTGTTTCCACAGGAGGTGGTCTCCTGCCCTTGCTCCTAAGTGGGACTGATGAACATGGTTTTATGAACAGCAGAAAAGAACTGGGACAGGGTGGTAACCAGGGGCATAGTGGGATTCCCTCTTGGCTCGGTTAACAAGAGAAGATCTTCATGCTCCCTGTGGGCAAAAGATTTCCTGAGCAATGAAAACCACGCTTTTTGCTGCTCCTGCGTGATCTTGAAGAATCATTTAACAGTTTAAAAAATGCCAAGAGCGTAGCATGCTGGCCATCATTTTCCCATCGGATAGCCCATGGCAGGGAGGATCTGTTCCATCTCCTACCTGGCTCGCTGGTGTGAAAATCTGGGAACCCCTTCCCCCTCAAACCTTTACCTGGGAGTCCCTCACTTGGGGTCTGCTGCTCTGTCCCAGGCCCTGTCACCCTACCTCTTTTCAAATTTCTTTCCTTCAAATTGGTTTCCTACTTCTAATTTGCCTTGAGACTGGGCCTCTAAAGCAAAGGAGGAAAGAAAAAAAAATTCCCAAGACATTCCTGATTATCACAGGACAAAAACTTGTGGGAGGGCCACCTTTAACTTTAATCTACCAATGGGAGGCCCAGACAGAGGCTGCAGCCACACCCACACCTCAAAGCCAATCAGCAAGTCGAAAAGAATTAGTTTCTCTTCCAAAGGCCACTCTTGATTGTCACAGCAGGGGCCTGCTGATTGTGCAGGATCTAGGCAGCTTGCAAAGCTTATTTTTCCATTTCTCAGGCATCCTAGGGGCTGGAGTGATGATCACTGTTGTATACATAATCCCCGTTTCCCAAGCACTGCTTTGGTGTTTCTAAGCTAAGGCACAGATCTCTCGCTGGAAGGGCCCCTTGCTGATCTGGCCCTCCAGAAGGTGGCAGATCCCAGGCCAGAGAGAAAATGTACTACTAATGTTCCAGAGTGTACAGTGTTAAGCCTTTCTGACTTCCCTGCTGACCAACATTGTTTCTTCTACAGTAGGGAGGAATACGAAGGTTTTAGCTAAAAGTGTGACACTGTAAGAAGGACCCTGGGGTTTAGGGAAATGGAAAAGAGTAGCTGCCTCTCTGTTCAAGTCTAGATGCCTCTTGTTTCACTGGTGCCAGTGGTCTTTCTGGCTGGACAGGCACTCAGATAGTCTTTACTAAGGGCTCCTTTGGCTGACACACAGGACGGGGTGGTGGGGAGGTGAGAAGTTGACAAGTCTAGGGAAAAAGGCTCAGGAACTTCAGACCCTGGAATTGCTGGTCCTCACAGGTCAGAAGTAGCCTCTCTTCCAGGAAAGGGCTTGGGGTTTTGAAATGGTGAGGAAAAGAAAAGAAAAGGAAAGAAAAGAAAAGAACCCCAACCTTCTTTAAGTGGTGGTCTTGGCAACATTACTTTTACCTGAGAGCTGCTGAGCAGAGCCAGGGCTTATGAAACCTATTCTGTCCTCTTGACTGCACGAAATTCAAGGACAGATACTTTCTAAGGTATGCAGCAAACGCCATTGGAAATGATCCCCATACCAAACATGAAGTGACCAGGAAAGTGGCCTGAGAAACCAGTTCTTCTGGACTTATAAGACAGGTGCAAATGGAAAGCCCAGATTTTGAAAGTTACTTGGCCACTATAATACTAACTTCAGTAACTCATATCTTTGTATGCATCTTATAGACTGGCTGTTGTATTTACTGCATTATGGTCTTACTTTTATAATGAGTTTTAAATTCAGACTGAACAAGACCACATGTGTGATATTTTAGTTGCAAACAGAGAGACTAATAAAAATAAAGTCAACATCCACTATCCAACCTAGGAATCACTTAAATTCCTTGGTGAGATAACCTGAGAATAACAAAGATTACAGTGAGTTTAGCAACATGATCGTGTTATTTTTATGTCACAGATGAATATCTGCAAATAAAATTAAGTAAGGCAAGTGACACAATAAGACTAGTAGTTCTTTTTCAAGGCTATTTTTTTCAGGCAAAGGAAACACCTTCTGAATCCAATACTCAAGAAACAAGATAGAATATACTTGTGTAAGACAGGTAAAGTGGTCAAATTCTCAAGTACAAGAACTAGAATGACTGATTGCCAAGTGTTGGGGGGAAGGGTCAAAGGGAAATTATTTAATAAGTATATAGAGCTTCAGACTTTAGAGATGAAGTTGTTGAGTTTGTTGCACAACAATGTGTGGCTGGGGGCAGAGCTCAGTGAAAGAGCACTTGCCCAGCATGCAGACGCCCTGGGTGTGTCCCTAGCCCCGCAGACAAACAAGCAGCAGTGTGAATATAATTTATACTACTGTACTGTTTGCTAATACAGTTAAGATGGCAAATTTCATGTCATTTTTTTTTTTAAAGACATGTAAGACATTAAGACGAGTTAGCAAATTGCTGTGTGAAGCTATTTTATAGGCATTTAGTTCTGGACCAGTTTACTTGAAAAAAAAATTACCTTTTCACTGATACATGCTTTATGTGATTCTCTTTTCATTATACTCAAGGTGAAAAGAGAGAGAAGTCAGTTTTAGCTTATATGATGCTTGTCATTGTCTTTTGAGTGACATCATGGATGGCAGTCTGGGTCCTGAAATTTCCTAGCAAAGTAGAAATGGTGGAAATGGTTCCCTGAGTCACAGATGAATTTCCACTATGAACATCACACCCCCAAGTTATTCTCTGGGTAAACATGATGAAATGCGGCCCACCTGTAATTGTAGCTGAGCACGGCATAGAGAAGGCAAAATGGGAGAGTCTGTTTCTATCCAGTCTACTTCTCTACTGTTCATTGGGCAAAGGGTAGAGTTTTTTGAGTAATGGTTATGAGCATAATATTTGATTCTGTATGTCAGTGAAATCATTGTTATAAAATTCTGTGGGTAAAAAGTCTATACTTAGACTAAAAGTAAGAATCTAGTTAGTGAAAATGGGGTCTTCGTTTGTCTTTCCAAAGGCCATGTCTCCCCTCCCCCTACCATGGCATTGGCTGCCACATAAATTCAAATCCTGATCTATGTCTGTAAAGTGCGTTTCATCCTTGTTGTGGGTGAATGAGCTACCATTGCTACCTGTGGTCCTGAGAATGAGCCTCTCATTCACAGATCACTGCCTCTAGGACCAGCCCTCCGTGCTGTGAGCTCAGGCAAGAATTCATATGTGGATTTTCCCCACTCGATGATTCCAAGCCCAGGAAGGCTCTGACGGGGTAGAGGCTCAGTGTGTGATGTGAGACTGTCCAAGCATTGCACTATATGTAGGGACTGAAGCTGTTGTGGGCCCCTCCCCACCTCCAGCGAAAGACAGAGAGCAAAAGTTGGCATTAAGGGCCAATTCCTCTGGGCAGTCCCAACTCTGCCTGCACATTAGTCTTTGTCCTGTACAAAGGAAATGGAAAGATGCTGTGTGTCACAGTGTATGAAGGGGCAGGGAGAGTGGGAGCAGTTGGGAGTAAAAATGATCAAGATGAGATATGTACCAAACACCCAAAATGAGAGACAGCAAGAGAGAGAGAGACTGAGAGAGTGCAAAAGTCAACCAGAAGACAGAAATCTGAAGATGAATAAAAGCAGAAAGATACTCAGAATCTACATATGAGCATGTGGCTTGTGCTGATCAGGGAAGCTCATTTGTTCAAAGATTTCGAGGAAGTCCAGATGTCTTCCTCGTCAAATGGCAATTGCTAACAACATTTTTCAGAATCAAATGAGCTCAGCAAATCCCACTGCTTCAAAGATCACATTTCTTGCAATTTTAGCCTCTAGGACCCAGCTGTAAACTGAGGAAGAGAAGCCAGAAAGATCCTTGTGTTGGTGAGGAAACCTTATCAGGTACTTTACTCCATCATCTATTAACTTTTGTTTAACACAGAATGATAACAAGCCCAGTTATCTTAGTTTTCAAGTAGTGGTGTCTAAGGAAGAACAAACTTCAAAGGGCAAGTTGGTAGCAGTGAAAAACTCTCTGTTATGACAATGAAATATCAGATGTCATGTAATGCAGCAATGAAAAATGACCTCCTTACCAGACAGAGGGGGAGTCAGCAGAGAACTCAGAACACAACACAAAACTGGCAGAGCCTGGGGTGTTGTCAGGCTGGTACCAGAGTGCTAGCCGACCTCACAAGCCAGACCCTTCCCTATGGAGTATTTCACAGTTGCTAAATGTTTGTCAAAATTTGATAGACTGAAGGAATTTTAGAGATAATCTTACCCAACTCCTTTGTAGGAGGTAGTGCAAATGATATATAATATGTGTGTGCATAAAATGTCTTAAGCTTTTATTTGGTATCATATATATTTAAAATTGACATCAAGTCAGTATTTCTAAAATGAAAATGTTGGCATTTGAAAGGGTAAAATTCTGTCACCTGAGGATCATTTTTTTTTTTTTTTGGTATACTTCATGCTGATGAGGCTAAAAGTTATGACAGAAGGGCATGGGTGCCAGTGTCCCCGCTTCATAGGAGCCTCTCTTTGTGTTTGCTTGGTGTCTCTATTCAGAGGACAAGGTGAGAAGCGAGTGGTGGCATTTCTGTGGCCCCTTCCTGTCCCTCCTGTGTATAAGAATAGTGTTCAGAAAAGATGAGTCCAGACAATGCAGTTCATAGAACTACTGATTTTCTAACCAAATCTTCTTGATGGCTTTTGGAAAAGTCAGGTTTGTCCTTGGTGAACACTGTGTTTTTTGGGGTGTAGCTCTGTCTTCTTTATATTACTATGGAGCCTTTGGGAAAAAGTTCATTCAACCCAGTGCCCTGGGCCCTAGGATTCAAGAAATCTGTTCCCCATTATCCTGCTGCACCGCACTCCTTGGTATCATCTCTAGCTCTGTTCCCTCTTGGGTGTATGTCAATTGCTTTATGTTGCAGCAATCTTAGATTTCTGGGTGTCCCAGGCAAACCATGCTGCCTCTGGAGACATCTTGGATGAACTCTACAGCTTTTTACCAGCCCAGGTCACACTGTGAAGGGCCATGGTACAGTCTCATCTTATCCTACTGCTCTGTTATGTTTTGTTGGCGGTCTCTGTACTTAGAGGAGAGAATGAGCTTTCTAGGTTATTGCGTGCTGGTCCCTGGTTCAAGGTCCTGGTGTGGGCCAGGCTCTGAAAGGGACACCCTGGGGCTGGAGGATTGAATCAAGTCATGCCTCAGTGCCTGGAAAAGGCTAATGAGGGCCTGGGCCCAGATGTCCTTCTGGTACCCTTGGGACAGGGCTGTGCGGTAGGCCGTGTAGGCCAGAGTCAGCACTGTCCGCTCAAAGTCTTCTTTCTTGAGGATGCCGGGTCGGCTGGCCAGGCTGGCACTGAGTCGGCGGATATCAGGAATGCGCTTGGGAATCACATCATTGCAGATGGTTCGGAAGTTCGAGGCCTTCCGCAGGGAGGCCAGCTCCTCGTCCTTGACAGAGATCTTCAGGTCAGGGCTGATCTCAAGCTCGGCTAGCAGGAGCTAGGGGGAAACACAGGATGTGGAAAGAGGTGAACCCAGGCATCACACAGTACGCAGCAATCATCATTGTCACATGCATTTGCTTGCGGGGACGGGCTGGGGAAGCGGTTTTGGAATCAAAGAGACCTGGGTACCAGTTCTGATCTTCCCACTTCCTGTGTCACCATGGACAGCTTAGCTAACTTCTCTGAGCCTTACTTCCCTTCTCTGTAAAATGATTAGTAACATCTACTTCATGGGGGTATCATGAGCATTCCATAAGACAAATATGGACAAATCTAACACAGTGCCGGCTACAAAGCTACTATTTAAGTGCCCAATTACTGTTTCCAGTGAACCAAATCAATCCTTTCTCTTTCTCCCTCTCATCCACCAAAGATCTTCTAAAGCATAAACTGATAGATGGGCTTTGTTTTTTTCAGTACTGGAGATTGAACCTAGGGCTTTCACACTGAGTTACATCCTTTTTTTATTTTTTATGTTGCGATAGGGTTTTGCTAAGTCACTAAGTTGCCTAGGTCAGATTCAAACTTGCGATCCTCTTGTCTTAGCCTCTCAGAGTTTTGCAATTTCAGATGTGTACCATGCCTGGCTATTTCAGATACTTTTACAGCAGAAAGTGGGACTTCAAGGAATGCAGCACCTTGCATTAGGGGATTTAGTGGGAGTCAGATTTGTTTTTATTTCTCTCTGGCTTGTAGTATAAGGGCTGGGTCTGTCACCTGTCTCCCTGTCCACAGCCAGGCTCACAGGGGGAGATGCGTACATACCAGAATGAAGTGATTCCAGGTTCCAAGTTTTCTCAGTCTTCACCTTCTTTTTGACCTGCTGTCCAACACTGTCTGATGTCTTTCTGAATCATGGATCTGTCCTGAGACTCCCAGGTTCAACGCGGGGCTAATGCTATACATTTGCCAGTCTGCTCCTCAAGGCAAGGCTTAGCATCTTTGTCCCCAGGCACACTGTGTGGCCACATGGGCCATGTCTTTCTTAACCAAATGGTTCTAGGGCATGGAGCCAGAGGATGTCAAAGTTGGACAGCAGTTTGGGGGATCAGAGCTGAACTCTTCTCAGGATAACAGTTGAGAGTCAGGCCCAGAGAGAAATGGTGGCTCACAAGAGGTCACAGGGCTGATGGACTAAAGCTCAGGTCCTGGCCCTGGTACTGTCCTGCTGCCCCGAGCCAGGCAGCCTCAGGAAATTGGCCTGTGGTTTGGAGGAGGGGTAAGTGGTAGTGCAGAGTCTACAGGCTGGCTCCTGAGTTGAGACCCTAGCTGTGCTAGCAGGTTAGGAGGGAGCTTTTCTGTCATAGCAGCAGGACCTTTGCATTGTGCCACATGCAGATCCTACTGATGCCCCAGGCCTCGAAGCCTTCTCTTGGGTATGGGCCCCCCTTGGGTGCCTGGGTGTGAGCAGTGGCACCCCTGGGACCAATCTATCTCTCATTTTCTTGAACTGAACTCGCAAGGCCGTCATCCCCACCATGGCCCAGGAGAGGAGGGGAGGCACTGGAAGTGCCTGGCTAGGGATAGATGTGGGTCCAAGACCTCCATAGTTCACCTAGGTTATTTCTTGCTGAGGCCCAGGCCAATCATATCGGAGTGCTCACACAGACCCTGTCTCCTCCTCTGAAAGCCAGAGAAGGTACAGATTCCCTGGATGAGCTGGGTAGACCACTTGCCCTCCCCTACCTCATAGAGCAGCTCCACTTCCTCCAAGGAGGTCTGCAGGATGGGGTTCAGCGGCATGGAGGAGGACCTCTTTGGCCGGTGGGCAGCAGGGAAGAGTACGGCTGGAAGAAACAAGAGTGAACTGGGCTGCTGTGTGCACACTTGGCTGCTGTGTGCGCTTGGCTGCCGTGCTGCACTTAACCTTGAGCAAAGTCATGCATTTCAAAGTGAGCCGACAGACTGCAGGTAGAGGGCACAGACTCCCCTGGCAGCAAGTCCCTGGACCATGTCAGAATGGTAGCTTCAAACCTGGTTGCTCATCAGAACCATTGGAAAAAGTTTGGGAAAACTGACACGCCTGGGGACATGTCTGTGTTACAGAATTTATATTAAAACAAAGCAAGAGAAAGCAAAGATCTCCCAATTCAACAAGTGAGTTCCTAAAAATTCTGTTCCCTAATAGTACCACAAAACTTTGTTTCATCGGAATGCAATGCTGGTTTATAATTTAATCAGAGAGTCAGACTTCTGGCTACCATACCCATTGGAAACAGAGCTCCCAAGAGCCTGAACACAGTGACAAAATAAAGGAAGAAAGCTGCCCCAAGTCTGCCACTTGGCTGTAGGGGACCTCTGGCTGGCTCAGAGCTATCCCTAGAGAGGGCCGATGTGGACTTGTGCTGGCTGTCAAGCCAGTGGCCGATCAGACCATGCTGCTCCACAGTGGCTGCATCTACAAGCAGTAGCTGGAGGAAGATGGATGGACTGTCAGAGGAACACAACACAGCAAGAGCAAGGCTGTGACAAAGGAGAGGGAGGGCAGCCCTTCCAGAGAGCAGGAGTGATCACTGTAATGCTTAACTCTTCAGGATCATATCTGGCGAGGGGTGAATAGCCCCTTCCACCTGCACAACCCTTCTGCAAAGGAGGCCCTGTGCAGAAGCGATGGGCTAGTGGGTTGCTAACTGATAAAACAAGACCTGCTTCTTCAGGACTCTGGATTATGAGCCAGGCATGGTAGGGCACGCCAGTCTTAGGTCAAGGCATGAGCTGCTTCTTTCTGTGCCTTTCTTTTTCCACCGCGGAAGAGGAGGCTCCTTCTCCGGATAGGATTTGAGTATGACTTTACTTCCCTCTCTGCCTCTTCGGCTTCCTCCCTCCCTTCTCCCCCTCCCCCACTCCCAGTTCTCCAAGAGCAGAGCAAAGGAAGCATTTCTTGGTTCAAAGCTTAG
>RJWM01036403.1:0-18167 GCA_004363535.1 Dasyprocta punctata
GCGCGTTTAAGGAGTTCGTTGTCTGAGGTAGGCGGAGCGTTGTGAGTTCGAGGCCGGCTTGGGCTACAACGCGAGTGCAAGGCCGGCCTGAGCTACATAGTGCGACCCTGCCTCAAAAAACCAGGGCCGGGAGTTTGGCTCAGTGCCTTAAGCGCCTGTTCTGGCAGGCACGAGGTTGTGAGTTCAATGCCCGGTGCCGCAAAAAAAAAAAAAAAAAAAAAAAGGAGTTCGTTGTCTATTCCAGGGCATGATGTTACAGGCCCAGTGATAACCACAGTGACTGACAGTGTTGAGCACTTTACAGGGCCTTAAAAGATCTGCCTCGCGTTCCAGACCTTCCCATCCACCTCGCTGTGTGCTTTGAGTCTCATTATTCAACCTGATTAGACTGCTTGTCGTGTCTCATAAGGAAACTGGAAAATAAAAATGTAAACATTAAAAAACATGATCGTTGTGCTTCTGGTACTACACAGGTGAGATGGTCCCTTCACCAAGGCAAGCACTGGGCTGGTAACTGGGGTAAAATAGTAAATCTGACCAAACGCTGCACTTGGTTCAGTTACAAAGGCATGCAAACTGATACACAAGAGACATAGTCCAATCCAGTAAAATAGTACATGGCCTTAAAAAGGAATGAAATCTGGTAGTGTGCAGAGACATGGGTGAACCCGAGAACACGACGCTAAATGAAATAAGCCAGACACACAGACAAACGTTGCGTGATTTCACTTAAGTGCAGAATTTAAAATAGCCAAAGACATACAAGAGAGGTAGGATAGAAAGACCAGGGACTGAGAGTGGGCAGATGCTGGCCCCAGGGTGCACAGTCCCAGCTGGAGAGGAGAAATAGATTCTGGGGGCTATTGCACAGCGAGGTGACTCTAGTTAGTAACACATTACATAGTTGAAACCTGCTAAGAGAATAGATCATCACACAAAATATAGTAGTAAATATGTGAGGCGATAGATATGATCTCTGGATTTAATTATTCCACAAGGCATGCACTGAAATTTCACATTGTACCCTGTAAACACATACAGTTACTATCCATCCACTGGAATGAAGTACCATGTGATCAATAGCAGGAAAAGAGTTTCTTCTTGCCATGCCTTTGTTTCATCAGTGTGGCTTTGGATTTGCCAAACTGAAAGTTCACATCATGTCTAATGTTAAAATAATGTCACGAATTTTACTGATACCTTTTCTATTAAAACATGGGAAAAACTTAACTTTTTTGTGGTACTGGGAATGGACCCAAGGCCTTTACATCCCCAACCTTTTTATTTTTTATTCTGAGTCAGGGTCCCACTAAGCAGCTACATTCCCCAGGGCTTGAACTTGCAACTCTCCTGCCTCAGCCTCCCATGGTGCTGGGATTACAGGCGTGCTCCACCATGCCCAGCTAAAATCTTGGCTTTTTATATGTTGTTAGCTTCCACCTGTAGGCCTATGTCTGGTACCATCGCCCTTGGCCTTGAGGCACCTGTTTCTTACATCAAGACAGCCCCCCAAATCCACCCGTCAGGGCACCTTGCTTGCCTGTGTACTCCTGGTGTGCCTGGGGCCCCCTTGCCACCCTTGCTCTCTGCTGTTGCTCCCAAAGTCCACCTCTTACTGTGGCAGCAAGGTCACCCACCATGGCTTCCAGTGCAGACTCTCGGGCACCCCTGACCAGAGTCCTGGATCAGAAATGCTGGAGAGGGGTCCAGCAGACCACTTAGACCTGGCAACGCTGCAGAAACTGCAGTTTGCTTGCCGTGCAAAGACCGAAAGTCGCAGGCATGGGAGCGTTCCTAACACCCCGCCACTTCTGGAGTCTAAGTGTACTGATGTGGTGGATCAGCTTCCCGGCTGCGGGGACACAGTGCCTCACCCTCCCACACCTTAAAGGAGGAGGGGCTTATTGTGGCTCAGGGTTCCGGGGGTGCAGTCCATGGTCGGCTGGCTCCCTGGCAGGAACATCATGGCAGAAGGGTGTGGGGAAGCAAACGTGCTTTGTTCAAATCTGGCAGCTGGAAAGCAGAGAGGGAAACGGTGCCAGAGAGGAAGGGGTGAGGGACCAGACATAGACCCAAAGGCCACACCCCTGTGAGCCACCAGAAACACCCGGAAGTGTCCTCCACAATCCCTAGGAGAACCCCAAGGCCAATCAAGTTGACTCTTTGCCCTAACCACCATTCTTGTCAATATTGTTGGGTGAATGACAATAAACAAAAGAATGAAATGGCTTCCTGAATGGCATTTTTCTACTATCCTTCTTTTTACTCTATGTAAGAGCACTATAGCTAGCTTATACAGATAGCTCAGAAAACTTAAATAATTAACCTGTCCTGCTATACATGACAGATGAATCTTCCTTACAGCCCTCATCGCACACTTCCTTAATAACCCCCAAAGTTTTAAAAGTACAGATATCACTAGAACTGCATTTCTCAATGGGGCTATTTTGGCCCCCAAGGAACTTGAAGCAGAATCTAGAGGCAGTTGTTATTTACGCAGTATGGGTGGGCTATAAAAACAAGGGATGCTGCTAAATACCCCATAGCCACTTCCACAGAGAATACTGTGGCCCCAAATCTCAGTGGTGCCAAGCCTGGGGAGCCTTGGTCTATGCATCTGATTCCCAAATTCTGCCTCACTCTCAGAGGCCTGCATCAATTACTTATCTTCGCACACCACTTAAAGTCTTCAGAAACATGTCCTTGATATCCTCATACACATTATCCCTGAACATTTATAATACATAGGAGCGAAATTCAACTCACTAGCAACTTGTTAGACATAAAATCATTTTTCTCCTAAACGATCACTAAGACACAGGTCCAAGCTGTAGCTTAAGGTCTTTAAAACTAATCCCTTTTAGACTGGGAAATATTGGTCATTCGAATACAACATAATTCCCTGAAAAGAATTGATTATAATTCTTCACAATGAAGGAGATAAAGAAAGATCAGCTTTGCCCAAGTTAGGAAGGCTGAGTGATTCCTTTCTGTCATGGTGCCTCTTCACAGAGCAATCCTTGAATCCAATCGCTCTCAAACATGTTCCCCTTAAAATCTTTTCTTTTTGAAAAGTTCCATCCTCATATGCTTTGGAAACCCTCTTCTCAAGGTAAAACAGCCCAAAGCTAGTACAGACAGACTGTTAGGATCAAGGAACTATTTGGTGTTCTCTGCATTCAGCCTCCTGCCGAAGGCCTTCTCAGAAGAAAAAACAAGAGGTGATGAAGGGAGAAGTCAGAAAATGACATTGACCTGGTGCTGTCCTTTCTGTTCAAGCTCACAGTAGCTACCATAAGCAATACCTGAGGTTATCTCAATACGTGTGTCTGCCACCTTGGAACTCTACCATGTGTCCCTGGGTGGCTCTCACCCCGAAGAGGAACAGAGACGGTGTGTGCATCCCAGAGAAACCCTGGAAGGGCCACAGTGGGGATATCCCTTTGAAATGACTCTGAGAGCTCTACACAAAGGGACCATTCTGGAAAAAACAGCACCCCCTTACTTGGCAATGGTCCAGCTGTGTTACTAAACAGAGCTGAGGGATTGCTGATGGTTTGAAAACCAACACAAAGCCATAAACTATCAAAAAGTGAAGGCTTCTATTAACAGCACCAACTGGAAAAGTTTGCAGTAAGGAGGGTTGTATAATGGATCATTATTTAACAATATTAACTTCAACTCTTTGGTCTGCAAACAGTTAACAGTAGCATAGAAAGACTTCTTCTAGTTCCCTGACTTTCTGAAAGTCAGTGCTGCTGCTGCTGCTAATTTTAGATAAATAAAACCTTCATTGGCCCTAAGAATTTGGACATTATTCTTTCCTAAGAATTATTCACCCACTGCAGCTAAAATGTGTGATTTAGCATCTTCTTTTACCAAGATCTCATCTCTCTTCTCCTTATTTGATGGCATACTATTAAGCTTTATACTTAAATCCTTCTGTAATTCAAAAGTGTGTGAATGCCTTAAAACCTAACCATAATAAATAAAAATGTATTTGTGCTACTCTAATATAAATTGTATCTATGAGAAAAGAAAATGTGTTAAAGATCTAGAAATATTATTCATCAGGGAAAGGGAAAGTGACAGATCTGATAGAAGACACTTAAAAATGACTTCTTTTGGTATTCAGTTTTGCCCTTGATTATTAGAATATCTCACTTTCATGTTGTTTTTCCTTAGCAAAAAATAAATATTTAATAAAGTTGATTGACGTTGTGGCTGACTGGGATACCATGCCAATAAATTTTGAAAAAACAGCTAACAGCAAAGCACTGAGAATTACAATGTCACTTTATCACTGCAGAAATAAAAATACATTTTCAATTTTTCATGACGTCTGACCATCCTTTGTCGAACTCATTGAATCTAAAATGTGCGGCTTGACAAAAGTAATTAAAGTGGAGACATTTTGAGTTATTTCGATATGTGAAAGGAGAGTTTGTCTAGATTCTTGCTCCTCACCCATCAAACTTCAAACTTGAAATGACCTTAAAGTTACTCAGACACAGTAATCTTGAAGACAGGCTCTTGATAAGTTGCCCTTCTTTATTCCTGCAAGATTCTTTGACAGGTAAAACATGATGAGAGTCGCTTTAACTTCTCCTGGAACCTGAGGCTGCCCACAGATATCTGGGCCCGGCCCCCGGAGACCCCTGCTCACAGCGACTGCAGGGACGTAGTCAAAGAGTTTCTCAGTGGTGACTTGTGGAAATACTTCAGGCAGCAGAGTTAAACTTCCTGTGTATTACATTACCTACAATTCATTAATAACTCAATTATAAGTGGCTATCAAATGCTCTGTAGATTACTCTGGATTCTCCAAGGAAGCAGAACTAATGGGAGAAATATACTCTCTGTGATCAAAATGTACAGTAGATGTCCAAATTTCAAAAACCAGAACACTTAAAGACACATTGCCATGAATGCCCCTCAGAATATCCCTGCTGGCTTCAAGCACAGCCATTGCGTCATTCTTGCCATTTTGCGAAGTGGTTCTAGAAGCCCTCTTTCCCAGGTGTCTTTATGAGGTGTGATAAACATTTACAGCAAATGCTGCTACCAGGCCCCATCCAACAGGAAGGCGGGCTTGTAAAACATGATGCTCTTTCCTCACCCACCGTACTCACCAGACCTGTCACCATGTGGCTCCTGGTTCTTCCCCAAAGTCAAAAGGACCATGAAAGATGAATGTCTTGAATAGATTTAGGGGATTGGGGGACCCAGTAAATCACAAGCAAATAAGTGCAAGAAAGAGGACTTTGGAGCTTCACCAGGAGGTTGTAAAAATGATGAGTAAGTGTGTTCAAAGCCAGGAGGGTTTAGAAGGGAATTCATGGCGATCTCTCTTATTATATAGCTTTTAATTCAAACATCCACAGTAGTTGCTGACCACTCTCTATCTATCTATGTTATAGTTGACTTATTGACTTATTTTTAAGCTTAAAGGTGTGACTAAGTGACTCGGAAGTTTTATATCTCAGGGTGTAGAGGACATGCCTTAGGGCAACTGTTTATGGTTGATTTATTGTATCAATTTGAAAGTTGAAAAGTTGAATTTAGTGACTCAGCAGTTCTACATCCTAGGGTGTACAGGACCCACCCTAGGGCGGATAGCCTGCTTACAATATAAGGGAGGAAAACAGCCTCCCTCTTTCCCCTTCTGCTCTTACTGCTTTTGCTGTCTTCCACCACCACAAACTGTGGCCCTTCTACCATGAGCCACTCTGCCTTGGAGCTAGCAGATTACAGGCTTAAACCTTCACAAACTGAAAACCAAATAAGATTTTTCTTCCTTAACTTTGAGTTTCAGGTATTTTGTCCCAGCAACAACAACTAAAAAAATAGCCAAAGCAGTCTATCTGTTTATCTATCTATCTATTGCCAGTATCTACACCTGTAACTGGTATATATGTATAGTTATAACCATAGTATATAAATAATGGGCTTCCCCACCATGGAGGTGAAGTCCAGGTCTACAAACTGCAAAGCTATGGTGTGAGCTCCAGTTCTAGTTCAATTCCAAGTCTGAAGCAGGAGACTGATTCCAGCTTGAAGACAGGCAGAGAGATGAACACTTTCTTTCTTTCTCAGTCCTTTATTCTGTGTCTACCCATCCTGTCCTCCTCAGTCTACAGATTGCAACGTTTCTCTACTTCAAAAGTGCCCTTGCCTAATTCGAGACTATTTTTATCCCATGAACAGAAGCCCGAGACCTGTGGTGCAGGGATGGACAGGTGCACACGCTGTCCCCAAGGCTGCAGTCACTTCCCTCCGCCTTCCTCAGGTGCCATGGTTTTCCCACTCAGGGTCCCGCGTCTGCATTTCTGCACGCTGGGTCTGTGCCCCTGGGGCAGGAAGGAAAGGGCACGGGCCATTTCCTGCAGGTGGCTCCCCCTCCCCACCTGCCTTGCTGCCTTTCTTTCTTCTATCTTTTCACTCTGAATTGAATCCAGGGCCCTCCCAGAGTTTTACATCCTTAGCCTTTTTTGATGTGTGTGTGTGTGTGTGTGTGTGTGTTTTGAGACAAAATCTTGCTAAACTGCTAAGTTACCCAGGCTAAATTCAAACTTTCACTCCTCCTGCCTAATCTCCCAGGGTGCCCCCATGCCCGACTCAGATAATGCCTACTCATGGGGAGTGGAAAGCCAGTTCCAAGGACTCCTTCGTGTGTTGGGGTGGCCAGAACCGCCCAGGTGACCACCCCTAGCAGCAGGCGAGGAAGGAACCGTAATGATGTCACCTGTCCCACCCTTGCAGTTGAGGAAGGTGAAAGGGAAGCAGCAGCTTTTGAGGAGTGATCTTCAGTTCCTGCTGCATGCGTCTGTCAGGGTGCCGGTCCTTCCTGATCCCCTTCCCCAGGCCTCTCAGCAGGAGGAGCTGTGCAGCATCACCTCTGCCCTTCCTCCCCAAGTGACGTCTGGCCCACCCTGTCTTAGTGAGTCCTTCTGTGCGCATCCTATTAGAGAATCAAACACTATTAATGATTTCCACCTCTGACGCTCCCTATTTGAGGAAGGCATATTAATGACTTCACCCACTTATTAATTGCTCACTTATTAATTTTCAACAGCAGTCATTCATATCTCATATACTATAAATATATGTGTAAAGCATATAAATATATATATACTCACACACATGATCCTTGGTGTGTGTGCTAGTGTGTGTGTGTGTGTGTGTGTGTGTGTGTAGAGATGAAGGCAAGAGAAGGAGAAAAGAGGGGGAGACAGAGACACGGGAAAGGATTTCACTTTGGATGACTGCGGTCTTCCCAGTACCTTGCACAGTGTTCAGCATGAAGTGGTGTCTAATAAATATTTGCTGAATAAATAATTGTGTGTGTGAATAAATTAATGAAATACTTGTGGAAATCAGGGAAAAGGTTGAACAAATGAAAAAAGACAGTCTTACTGAGATGGGTTGCCATTTTCCCTAAATTCTTTATAAACAATTGTTGATGGAAAATAGTTATCTAGGAGGTAGGAATTGTGATTCTACCTTCAGTCTATTATTGGCTTTTGAGTTGCACAACATCTCTCTGCACTTCTATCTGTCGGAATGTTGTATTCCACACACAGGAGTTTTACTACAAAATAAGATTCTGTGTGCCCTCTATGTGTGTTTTATGCATGCCCCAGAAGAAACATCACATAAGCTCCAGACATGATTAGAATCATCTTATTTTGCTTGTATTGCATGGAATCATATCAAAATTGTAAGCTCTCATTTGAAATCTAACAGATAAGCTGTCTTAAAAATATACATTTCTTTAAAAATCCATAATACTAACATTTTATTTCTTTCTTTGAAAACTGCCATATGCAATTCTGGTATCTGACAGAAGCCTTGATTTTCTAATTTCTATAAAAAGAGCCTTGAGGATTTGATCGCTGTGCTCAGAATGAGGTCGCTGTGTAATAGTTCATGTCCACAGTGCAGAGTTGCTGTCTTGTCCTTTAAATGTGTGACAGAGCTGCGCTACACAATCAATGCATCCGACAGTCACCTCTGGACTAAAATTAACTGTGACTGACAATACGCTGTGGAGTGAAAGCACTGAAAAATTTTCAAAAATTAAAATATCAATTCTACATCCTTTGGAATGAATAAAATACACAAAATTGCTCATCATTTGAGAGTGCATTGTGTGCAAAAGATTCCAAATGTCAAGAAGGATTTTTTTGTTTAAGTAATCCTGTAACAGGGAATTGGTAAATAGTAATCCTGTTGAAGATAGAGAAACCAAAGATATCTATAGACGTGACCCGGATGAGAGGGGTAATTTTGGCCACCTGCTACTAAGGTGTCCTTCTCTAGTTTTGTAATCTGTTACACAATTCCATCAGAATGACCCTACCTTTTAAACTCATGTTTTGGAGTATTCATTTTTACAAGCTTCTAAAGTCACCACCACCCCATCATCATTAGGAATATTTTTTTTCATAAGCCACTGATATTACCACCACCCCACATCTCTAGAAGTCTCAGGCCCAAAAACAACCAGAAAGACTTTAGAGTCAGAGTGGGAATTTGATTTGCTTTTATGCTTATTTACTTTTACAGCTGACTTGCTTTTATATAATTCTGTGAAATCATAAAAATAAAATTTTGGACTGATGTTTTGCTCTAGTTTAGGACAAGAAAAGGTTTGGTTTGTCATTTCCCTCATCCGACACAGCATACTGACGTGTGGTGACTTGTGAGGTAGATGAGACACGCGATAGGTGCTTGGGACATCAGGACTTAGTTGTGTGGGTGGTATCGATTTGCGAAAAAGTAGTGGAACATGACAGGGCAATATCTGAGTGGGAATTCAAGCAAATTTCAGGACTAACTGTGGACAAACTATTTGTGTGTAACTCAGTGCTATACCAAAATCAGTAATATTTTTGAGGATAATGATGAAGAGGTCATTGTTCCCTGGGAGTAAAAGCTGGAAAAGAATTTTAGCAAAAGTGAGAACTCACTGGTACCAATGTCCAAATAGCTACATCAAATCAATGGAATGGGGCTGGGGTTCCAAGACCCAAGGCGGCCCCACATCCCAGGAGGAGCCCGCTATCATCACACCCAGGGACTGCTAAAGGCACAACAACCTGCTTGAATCTTGTACCATGTCCTGAGCTGGGGCACTGACACAGCCCTAGAGAAGGCCCTCGTGGTTTTCTGTTTCAAAGCAGCTGGTGCTGATTTCCATTGAGACTCTGAAAACCCAAAGTGAGACGGGGCCCTCTTGACCCTCTCTCATCCTTGATGCTTGAATGCATGGTGGCCCCCATCTCTCCCCGGCCTGAATTTCAGTACATTTTGGAAGCAGCCAGCTTTGCTGTGGACCTGTGCCACTGGAAAGAAGCCCATGGGCCATGGGGGCTTCCTTCAGGAGCCCAATCCGGATGATGTGGACACAGGAGAAGGAAGCACCGGAGAGTGGGCGCCAGAGCCTCTTCCATTCCCTGCTGGCCAGGGAATCCTCCAACGCATTCTCTATAACATCTGCAGGGCAGACGCCTGGCGCTGTGTTTTACTCTATCATCACCCTCTCTGCCATCTCCTTCCTCGTGCTGGTGAGTCCTTAATGCATATGAATGAGAATGGGGGCATTTGCTATTAAAGTAGACCTCTTTTAATTAGAATTTTTATACTCCAGTCTCCTGGTTTATGAACGCTTGTGATGGATAGAGTTTCTTTTAGATAATTGCTTGGGATAAGTGAATACCCCAATATTTATTTAGCAAGGATGTCAATGAATTATGAATGGAAGCAAACAGTTCCATTGAGCAAGCACTCTAATTAATAAAGCCCAATTCGCTACGCTCTGTGTAAGCAAGAGCCATATCAGGGCTCTGCAGTCATGTAACTGGCGAAGGTAACAGATGTTGAGGATATCGCGGGGAAAAGAACAAGCCAACAGCGGGGAGGGCGGGATGGACTGTCTTTCCCACCACCGTAAAGACCTAGATTGAGTCTATGCACTTGTACAAAGGTCTTTTCCCAATACCTGGTTGCCAAGTCCTCAGGAGACACTGATGGCAGCATCCCAGGCCCCTTTCCTGGGAATTCTCCCCCGCCAGATTAGCATCCTGGAAATGCAACAGAGTCAGTCAACAGCCTGCCCACGCTGCCCACCACTTGAGAAAATACCCTTTATGGAAGATGAACAGCTGCTCTTAACCTGCAGGCCTGACGTTTAAAATCACAGGACCTCACCTCACTCTGGCAGGGAGGAGTTAATGTCTGACACCATAGGGGTTTCAGGGCCAGCTCCTGGTCTTATCCTGGGCTCTGCTTTCACTAGGACTTTCCTGTGTTTTGCTGGTTGTTAAATATTTGAAATAAGATTTCTTGATGTCCCTCTCAGCCCAAACCCAGCCAACTCTGAAGCATCTGCACTTTACCCGTACATGTAGCAAATACCACTGGCACCCTCAAAATTCCCATGGCACTTTTCTGTTCCCTGTCTGCCAGGTTAGTCTGGGAAGGTGGGTAAAATACCTGGAAGGGGACAAACGTGGTTTTGGAATATACAAGTTCAATGCAGCAAAGTGTGAAGTAAAACTGAGTTCTGGGTGGGTTGAGCATTTTTCTTTTTAGAAAGCTATTAGATTGTATGTGACCAGGTGGTAGCTGTTTCAATGACAGCATACTTTACCAGCTGTGGGTCCCTAAACACTCACATGACTCTAGGTTTTCAATGTCCATTCTTCAGATAAGTACCACAGGTTTGCCCCTTCTGACAGAACAGGAGAAGCCCTCCCTCGTCTAAAATGGTCCCAAAGTTCCCTGTCTCCTTGTGCACCCACTTTGCACAATCTGCACCCTTTGAGCATGGGAAGACTAAGAGTATTCTGACATATCACTTCCAGTGTGAGTTTACATAACGTGGCAAAGCAGAGCAGATTTTCAGATATCATTAAAGTCTGTAACTAGCTAACTTTGAGTTGATCGAAGGGCGGCTTTGTTCAGTTGGTATGGATAGCACTTTACGGCCAGTGTCAGAGTCCGGAGGGATCAGGGAGACTCAGTGCAGCGGGAAACGTCTCCCGTGGTCATGAAGCAGCAGAGTGCCACGGTGTGGAGCGGTCATATGGAGGCAGCGACCATGAAGAGCAGGACCCTGCCAGCAGCCTGCTCATGTGGGAGACAGTGCCACACCTTGGACACCCCAGGCTGAGCCAACGTCTTGTGAGAACTTGAGAAGGACTGGACTCACCTGGTTCCTGTTTCAGAAACACAGAATAATAAATGTGTGAGGTTTTAAGTGCTAAGTTTGTGGTCATTGGTTGTGCGCCCATAGGTAGCTATTACACTAGTCCACTGCACATTTCAGAGATCATCCATGTGAAATTCAGTCATAAATATAAAGATAGAATCGATAGACTATAGATCTGTAATCTATTGAATTATAGATGATGTCACAAGTAGAAACCTATATTGGGCCAATGTTCAATAGTAGGTATCCGTCAGTTAATAAGCTAATTGGTATTAACATTTTAGCCTAAGTGATAATTAGCAGAAAATTGGGCTTAAATTTAGTCCAGCAACTATTTGATGCCCACTGCATATCAGCCAGTAAACTAAGTGAAGAAGTTTCTGTAACCAGCAACAACAAAAAAATTGAGTATTTACTGGCTCCATAGGGAAAACTGATGTAACCATTCACTATAATTAATTGGTATAACTTTAAACAAACACACAGCTCATGTATGTATGATCTTGAATAGCGTCTAACTTTGAGGCATTCTGCCAAAATGAGACCTGAGATGTGCACACATCGTTCACACCATTTGAGAGAAGCGGCTGCCTGGTAGGCAACCATGTCTCCACCCAGGGCGAGGCCTGCTGAGCTGCTTCCAAGGCCAGGAGCCGCTCCACACTAGTGATGCAGCGATGCGGGAGACGGGCGAGGACACGGCGCTGTGGAGCTTTATCCTGGTGGTGGGCGGACGATGAAGAATTACATAAACAGGAGGGCTGGGCATATAGCTCAGCAGCATTAATGTGCCTGGGAAGCACAAGGTCGTGAGTTCAATTTCTGATACAAGAAGGAGAAGGAGAAGGAGAAGGAGTAGGAGAAGAGGAAGGAGGAGTAGGAGGAGAAGAAAAAGAAGAAGGAGGAGGAGGAGGAGGAAGAGGAGGAGGAGGGGGAGGGGAAGGGGAAAGGGAAGAAGAAGAAGAAGAAGAAGAAGAAGAAGAAGAAGAAGAAGAAGAAGAAGAAGAGGAAAAAGAGAAGAAGAAGAAGAAGAAGAGGAAAAAGAGAAGAAGAAGAAGAAGAAGAGGAAAAAGAGAAGAAGAAGAAGAAGAAGAAGAAGAAGAAGAAGAAGAAGAAGAAGAAGAAGAAGAAGAAGAAGAAGAAGAAGAAGAAGAAGAAGAAGAAATAAACAGGAAGGAGACCGAGAGCTAGGCTGCCAGTGGGTCCTGAGTTGTTGGATGCATCAGGGAGAGCTTCCTTGAGGAGGCGGTAGGAGCACACAGTTGAGGATGCGGGGAAAAGCCAGCCATGCAGACACATCAAGAGAGTATTCCAGGCAGAGAGAGCAGCACATCTACAGGCTTGAACATCCCTGGTCCTCAGGGAACAGAAAGGAGGCCAATGGAGCTACGAAGCCTGAGCGGAAGGGGCCGCATGTGAGACCAGGTGGGAACATCCGCCTGCTCCAGATCCTGGGGCCTGAGTGCCAGACCCAGGGCTGCAGGGCGGAATGGGGAAGAAATTTTGCTGCACATCCTGTGGGCAGAGTGGGGTGGCAGGCAGCCTGTCCTGTTGAGTCGCCTGTTGCTAGACAGGCATTGAACATGTGATCTGTCAGGTGCTGCTGCTGACGGAATGAGGCTGGCCCCAGCTGGAAGCCCAGAGTTCCGTCAAGATGTGTTAAATCTGAGATGCCAACCTGAAATTTGGTGGTGACAGGAGACCGTGTAATGCACTACTACAATGTGCCTACTATAGATATTACCGGATTTCATGTATTTTATAAATGTAGACAGTACCCAGTTTAAAATGGCTTGATGTAATTTTTTTCAAATGTATATTGCTGAAAAAGCAATAGGCATTCAGCAGAAACGACACCTTAAGCTTTGGATTTCGCTGTTCCCTGAGCTAGGGATCAGTGTTAGTAAACTCTCCCAAGGTCCAACTGCAGGCTAACGGGAACGCTCTGAACATGTTTGCAGCAGGTGAAGTAAGCTCTGATACTCAGTGTGTCAAATGCGTGTGTTGTAAGTGTTCTTTGAGTTTCTTGAGACAGGGTCTAGCTACATTGCCCCAGTCAGCCTCTAACTTGTGTCCCTCCTGCCTCAACTGCCAGACTACATGGGATTCCCATTAATTGCAACTGGCTTTTAAAATGTATTTGTGACTAACAATACTTTCAGTGCATTTATCAGTTTACAATGAGTTTATCAGGAATACAACCTCATCCTAAATTGAGGAACATCTGTATTAAGTCCTTTAATCTTCAAACTCCAAGGATGGCTGTTATTATTAATAAGGCCAGAGAACAACTTCACAGTGCCACACAGCAATAAGGCCGAGGACCTGGGCAGCTGTGGCCCCCTGTCATGCATTTCTCTGAGGCCATGCAGATGGTGAGTATCAAGTGGAGAATTCAAAATTAAGGTCAGGTCAGAAGATGAAGATGTGAAGAAGGTCATCATAGCGGGGCTGTAGGTCAGCCCAAGGGGTTGGAGGTCACAGTCAGCGATGTGGGATTAGCAGAGAAGCGGCCCAGAACCTGGCTGCCTGGCCAGATGACAGAGTAATTCTTCCCCAGCCATTTCCAAGGGAAGAGACGTGAAGGAGGAAAAATAGCCTATCTGTTTGGGGAGAGGAGAGGACTTGTGAAAGGAATGGTTTTCGAGGGTGTATCTCAGAATAACACACTGTGTTTGCCCAAAAATATCAAACAAATGCATACCATTGGTGGGTAAGATGGTTTATGTGAATTCTTTCTGGCATGAAGATACTCGGTTTTGCATGATTTAGAGCTGCAGAAATGCTGTGATCCTAGCATGAATTCCCCAACAGCAATCCAGTCCTTGCAATTGTGGACACGCCAGGTGTTACTCTGTTTTTGTTTTTACTTTTTAAAATCTTGCATCTACTTCTAGTAAACATAGAATATCCTTTACTGTCATTTAAAGTTTATACATCTGTAAATTCAACCAAATAAACAAGTTTTAATGCTGAGTATGACTTTCTAACTACTCATTCTTTGGAGATTCAAGAATTCCTAGCTGCGAATTTGACCTCCCCATAAATTCCTCTTAAAGAGGCACTTGCAGTCTCTTTAGGGACTAAAGCATTAGCGTTTTGTTTTCCTTCTCTGACTTTAGTGTCTTCTCTCTTGACATCATGCATTCACCTGGGTCTTCATAAGTTCAAAATCATCACTTTCATACACTGGTAAGCAAATAAGAAGGAGCAGTCGCAACTCCAGAAAGCACTGATGGACCCAAAGTATAAATATCCAGGTGAAAGCAGTAATTTAGGACACGCAGGTTATGCTGCGGGAGTCCACACTCTCTACCACACGAGTTGGACACATCCTTGGGAGTCTGAGGGTTCAGAATCTGTGTGGAATCTGTGTGCTATTGAAACCATGGACTAAGAGGAAGAGAGAGAGAACGATTCCTCGGGCCTCAAGGCTATGATTGATAGTTGGAATGAAGGAAAGAAATAGAGAGGTGATTTTGAGAAACTAGACGTCGTTCAGATCAACCTTCACCCTAGGATGGACAGAGCGCCGTCTAGGCCCCAGGGTGAGGAAGACGGAGTGGAGAGAATGAGGAGAAAGGCTGTGTGCACGCAAACTCCCAGCCAGACGCCCCCACAGCATGGGAAAGCGACCCTCTGAGGCCCATCGGAGGCATGAGAGGCAGTGTCCCTGCGAGGTCCTCACTACTTGTGAGGGAAGGGGGCAGTGGGGATAAGAGGCCTTCTTGTGGGGTGAGGTTCCGCCCCCTTTTGGGGTGCAGACATAGGCCATGGGGCAGCTGCCAAATACCCACCTGATTTTGGAGAGGACCCTGCCTTCTTGGCCAGGGGCATCTCTGTGACACCACAGTAAGCCCCAAATCTTCGTGCACGTTGTAGATGATTATAAAGATTTGAGATGATTGGTGGGTTCTCCACTTGGGTCCTAAGCCAGAAATTCGGTCATTGTCACCTTAGGAAAAAATGGAGCTCTTGTGTTCTCAGTCTCGGCCAGGATTCTTGGAAAAACATAGCATTGTCATGTCTCTAATTTCCACTGAATAATCACCCACTTTGCTTTCCTTCTTCTTCACTAGGAGCAAGACAAGGTTTCGGAGTTTGAGTCCTAGAACCTGCCACTCATGGGCTCCTGAGCTTTGGCCGCACTGGGCTCCTCTGTACAGCAGGGTAAAGTGCCTGCCTCGCCTGCTTGTGCATCCGCACACCACTCTCTCTCAAGGTCAAACCAATGGAGCTCACTGATCTTGGGCTTTAAACTTTAAAAACTGTGAGCCCAATAAACATTTTCTTTTTAAATTAGCTTCCTTAAGTATTTTGTTATAGTGATGTGATGCTGACTCATGGAACAAATGATTTTGTCAACCAGTTAGTCTATGGTGGCCCAGAACCCTAGAAGTCTTGCTCCCCTGGCCCTGCGCCTGTGACCTCCCAGCCAGCACCCTCTGGTCCTCTACCCTCCTGTCGGCCACTGCATCTTTCTTCAGCTCGGAAACTGTGGTCCCTGCTGAGGTCACTCTCCTCCCTCCCTATTGACCCTATTAATCATGTTTAATAAGTACTTCTATTAAACTATGACATGTTGTATTAGTCAAGGTTTTACTAGAGAAACAGATATAAGACAAGATATCCAAATGTATAAGAACTTACAAGATCAGCTTATGAGGGTCAGTCACAGAGGTGCATGAGGAAGCCCGCAGAGGGGGTCTGCAAACTGGAGACTGAAGGATTCAATCCGAGGTCTGGAGCTCACTGCAGGGTCCCGTGCAAGTCAGCAAAAAAGACCGATGGGTCTGCGACAGAGGCTGCACTGGAAGCCAGGAGACGACATCCAAGCCAAGGTGAAGACCAGAGCTCCTCCGGAGAATAGGACCTCATCATTCCTTCCTCCTTCCCTTTTATACCGGCTACGTGATGAGCCACCCTGGGGTGGGTCTTCCTCGCCCTAAGGTGTAGAATTGCTGAATCGATTTAGTTAAGCTTCTAAATGTCTCAGATTGACTCAGTCAGCCACTACACTCCTGCAATTTATAGTGTAGATTGTGCTATTTGGTTGCTGACCCATGTGTAATCTTTCCATCACATTTTCTAGAATGTAATCTTCATTTTCTAGAATTCTTAGAAGCCCGACACATGGATTCTCCTCACCAAGATTACATTTCAAAGGGCTTCCCCTCCTCTGTCAGAGTGCAGCGAGGGATTTAGAAAGCCCAGTGCACTGCATTTATTTTTTCAACTCAGTGTGCAATGCAAGTTCATCACATAATCCTGCTTTTCTTAGAACACACACATTCTACATGGATTATATCATTTTGACCTTTCGCTCACCTTTGATGGGAGGGTTGTTTTAGAAAACCCTTTCTTTTTATCTGGCGTGGTGGCACATGGTTGTAATCCCAGCACTTAGAAGGCTGAGGCCGGAGGATTATTGCAAGTTCGAGATCAACCTAGGCTACAAAGTGAGCTGAAGTCCAACCTGGACTACATAGTGAGATCCTCTCTCAAAAAGGCCAAAAATAAATAAATAAATAAATAAATAAATAATAAGGGACTATTTTAACCACACTTAAAACCCATAACTTTGCATCTGTTGCAATAATACAATGTATTCAAAAATTCAGTAAAACTTTTTATCTATGCATATTTATCAGCAAAGTATCTCACAGTTTTTCACTGATGAATTGCCACTATGCCAACTGCCATAAGGTTTCAAATACAGCAAATATATTTGCTCTGGCTGATGGAGCTTTCCGTGGGCCCAAGAGTCAGTTCGACTTACAGACCTTTCTGAGTCTCTTCTTATTCTTCACATGAATTGCTTCCCTATTAGTTCCCTGTTGAGTTCTTAAATCACTCTATAAAGTGGAACCAGTGCTTCAAGGATTGACTGTAAGCAGGATTCTTAAACCAGTGTCTTATATTCCTTAGAAGTTGTAAACAGATTTTCCCATGTGTGGATATGTTGTTTTCCTAGTAGTGGGACCACTGTCCCCACCAGATCCTCAGAAAGATCACGGCTCCAAAAGAATAATGAATCCTCTAGGGATAAGTTCTCAACCAGGAGCAGAAGAAAGCAAAGCTCTGAGGTTTCAAAATTTTCCACTGAAGTTTCTACCTCCTGGACAGGTAGACATGGTCTGTATTGGGGACAGTATATAAATACCTTTTTTTTAAATGATATGAATATGTAGCTAGCATTTCAGAGGATTTAGGGAGATGATCAGGTCTGATCCCCCGGGACTTAATTTGACATAATCTAACCTGGGTAAAGGGAAATAGGAAGAAAGAAAATAGCACTTAAAGAGGGACAGAGGACAAAGTAAGAAATCTGAGATTGTTCCAGCCGGCTTACATGGGGACATTCGATAGTCACAGGAAAAGAGCTTGATTCTTTAGCATGAAGTTCCGTGAATTCTCAGACAGGATATACATCATTCACAAAGTCGAAAAAAATATATAGACATAAATTTTCTTTTCTCTGACTTTCTCACCTTCTGCTAACAAGAGTAATCAAGAGGTGACTCTCAAAGAAGGAATCATATGAACTAAAACCAGCGAGGTCCCTGAGGAAGAAAACCAAAGAGAAACATGAAAGTATCCTGCCTAAAATCTTCAAATCTTCACCGTGCCCTGGGACTCCGAATCACATTTATTCACAGAAGAGAGAATTAAGTTAGGTCCCTTTCAACTCGAAAAGCTTTGGAGTTCTGTGATCTCAGGGTTTCATTATTTTTATTTCCAGTTCCAACAAGCAATTTCGTCCTCAGCCTGCTGAGTTCCCCTGCCACTGTGCTGGAGGCCTGTGCCTCAAGCGCCCGCGACATGGGTGATTCCGTGTGCAGGATTTACAAACTCTCTGTCTCTCTGTCTCTGTCTCTGTCTCTCTCTCTCTCTTTCTCTCTCTCTCTCTGTCTCTCTGTCTCTCTCTCTCTCTTTCTCTCTCTCTCTCTCT